>JAQGCC010000260.1:0-44896 GCA_034698905.1 Xestoiulus laeticollis | reverse complement strand
CATTTTCATATTTTGCGGTAAATTCAAAATATATGATGATAAATGCTCGTTGTAATGATACAGGTGTTCAGGTTTTAAAAAGTGCTGTCGAAGGAAGGTTTTTATACTACTCACCTTCATATACCAAAACTCGCATAGTAACCGTGTTTATATTTGCACACAGCTCGAAGTTGTCATTTATAAATGCAAATGCCCCGAGTTACCCTAAAGCCTCATTCACCTATTTGCACTCTCGTGTCATAACCCCATCCACTTGTCATTTGAATGTGGGGCTGGAGTCCCTTTAGTGAGGCCTGTGCCTTTTTATTGGTCAACGTCAACTAGCTGTTCTATTACTGTTGGCCTTTTCGGTTTTTGGCTTACTGGTGCATCAAAATTCCGATTTCTATGCGTAGGCTCAGAACGAGTCGAGAAAAGCTGTTCAAAATGCCGAACAAGAAAATTGCTTCAAAGGAGATGATGGGCCATGCGGGGTGCACAAGTCATTGAACATGGCCTTGCTTACAACCATAGAGGAATTGAGAAGCACGTTTAGGCCATTGCCAATAGGTTATATGGGCAGCGTTAAACACTTGGCACATACAGTCCTTGAACTCAGACGAATAAGGTCATATGGTTTGTGTTGAAGGGATTTTCATAATGCTTTTTCAAATTTAACTAATGACCGTTGACATCTGCCCGATTTTAAGAAGGTCATCGCGTGTTAATGAAATGTTAACATTTTGGCATAATTGCCATTATATGGAATACAATTAATGGGTCGACCTACTAGTTTATTGGAATAGATTTAGGCCCAATATCGGTCCTCTTACGTTATCAATATATGTAATTGAACCAACAATGGCAAATAAATTGGGCCAATAGACCCACCATTGAATTGACCATATATATATAGTACATACATATAAAAAGTGTTTCATGAGATTCGTTTTTGGTGCCAAATTAATGGTGCTCAGAAACACTTTAGTACTTAAAAGTGCTTCATGATACTAAACATAAGTTAGATATAATACGTGAAAAATGCTTTGATTAAAGTTTGAATTGAGATTGGAAAAGATTAAAATTGAATTGAATAAAGTTTATTTTGTGAAGATGCAGTGGACATTTTTAAGATGTTTTCATAGTAATTATAGTTTATAATTACTAGGCCTCAATCCTATAATATATAATTTTGTTGCATTTATACAATCCTATAATACATATTTATACTTTGGAATGTCCATGAAACACGTTGCAAGAAATTGTTCAACATCTTACTTTTATGATTTGTACGACGAGTCAGGATCTAGCCATTTCATGGATTCAGTTACATTTGCATTATTATTTTCCCGAAGTTAGCATGGAATAAAATTTCATAAGCTTTGATGTTTGAGAAGTAGTGAGACTTGCAACATCCATAAAACCATTCAATAATAGATATCTCACAAAACTAATGTTACGATATCGTATATCCAATCGCGCACCCGTAAAAGCGTAGAAAACTATGAATTTTGTTCGTGAAAATCGCTGATATATTTTCTGAAATCCCTGTTAAAAGGCATTGCACATTGGGTGCAGATGGCAGAGTTCGACTATAAAATGGTGTGCCTAATCCATTTCACCAGTTAAGGTTATCGTTGAAATTGATTCACCTATAAAAAGACGGAATTTTGAGTTTATTACTGTATGGAACCAAAATATAAAAGTTGGAAAGCCAGACGAATTGCCTCGTTCTTCCTTAAGCCTACAGAGTACGAATTTCTAAGGTAAAAACAATACCTGCAGAAAAAATATCTGCGTGCATTACTATAAACTCTAACAAGATTATTTAAGCGAGCGCTCGAACTGAATCCAAATGGTTCTTAAGTGCACTTTTATGATAGGAGTAAAATGCAAATTGCATTTCTTTCTGACATACAGCATACGGGTTATTTTGCCTTTGCCATATGATTTCAATATTGGAAAACCGAGAAATTGCACGCATATTAACTCTCGATTTTTCCACGGTTACACTTTTGCCTTACTGTGCTATGTAACTTGTCACTCTAAAAAGATTTTCGTGCATTGACTCAATCGTATCTAAAACGTTTTTAAAAGTTCTAATTCCAACTTCTTCAATCGGAATACATGCAAGGTGTTGTACAAGTCAAGGATTTAAATACTAATTTAATTAAATTCACTAGCAGCTAATTACAAATTTACAAATTAAGCATGTTTGAGATTGCAATTGAGGTATTGTTTGGACAAATATATTAACTAATGTGGAACTTAATTTAATGTTATAAATTTTTTGAAAAAATTCTTTTGAGAGGGTTGCATACAATTATAAGCCTATTTTTCCAAATTATTTTTTAATTTAATTTTGATACTGTTTGAAACAAATGGAATGTGCGGGGACCTAGCATAAATGTTCTATTATTTGTTTAATTATTTTGTTTGGTTTTATGTACTAGTATATTCTATTTCATGGAAATACGTGTATGTCTGTAAAGTTTATATTTGTAGAGAGCCTGGTAAACTTTACGGACATATTTCCATGAATTGGAATATAATTATACATTAAGAAAAAAAATTAAACAAATAATATAATAGTTATGCTAGATCCTCGTACATTTCATTTGTTCCTATCAGATTCTAAAATAAAATAAAAAAAAAATTAAATGAAAAAAAGGCTTTCTGGTATGCAACCCTCTTAAGACAATTCGAAAAATGTTATTGTGTTTTATGTAATTATAATATATTAATAGGCATCATTAATACAGTGAAACCTATCAGATTGAACACCTTTATAAAGTGAACACCTCCCTAGCTTGAACGCTTTTTGCTGGTCCCGGACAGCTTCCGTAGAAATAACATTAGGACAGACCTGTTGTTATACCTGTGTATTCATATGTATACATGTACATTAAACAGTTCATTGGATATTGTCTTTTCATAGCAAACCTCTATACAATGAACACCTGTCTAATGTTAACACTTTTGCCTGGTCTCATGGGTGTTCAATGTAAACAAGTTTCTCTGTACTAAAAATAAAGAAAAATAACAACTTTTCAAACGGTATTTATCATACCTGCATAAAACGTTTGTAACAGTGAACGTAATATTTCAAATGAACATATTTGGTAAAATTGTAACAATTTATCAATCGTGCAATTCTATAAAATGCTGTGTTTTGCTGCATAATTCCACATCATATGGTCTTTCAAATACAGTGAAACCTGCTAAAGGTGCCTACCCAAAAAATTGCCAAATTTGGTCACCGTATACAGGTGCCATTATACAGAGAATTTTTATTAATTAAAGCATGCATGGATGCACTAAAGCCAATTTCTGAATAGTGGTCAATATGTTGCAGAGGTGGCCACTTTTACAAGGTTTTACTGCGCACCTCATAACTATAATAGATTATGCTTTAAATAATTAATTTTGCAGAGAACTTCAAGACTGAATTTTTCAAGGTATTCTGTGCATTACAAATTCAATGTAAAAGTGTATCCATTCAGACAGAAGCAATGCATCACGAAACTAAAGTTTTTGATGACATAATAGGAAATGTTTCAATGTGTTATATGGCTTGGTAAATTGCACTATGCAAAATGGTTTATAATACTCGCAAATGGGTTGTGCTTGGTTTACATTCTGTGAAAAACGTTGGACTACTTTCGTTGCAAAGACTTTTCCTCTAAGGTTTTGAATGATGAATATAAAGCAGTGTTGAATTGTTGTTTTAGTGCAACCCAAAATTTCATTTGTTTCACTAGCTTTTTTCTTGTGCATGAAAGATCACTGCTTTGCGCTTTTGTCCAAGGGAACATTTATATGGAAAACGTTAAGAAAATTTTGGTTGCAGCCTCTAAAGCAGAAACTGTACGTAATGTGAAATAGAAATAGCCATCTTTCGCCACGTTAACTCCATTTGGCAACACTCAGTTTGATATTCTGCAAGATTAACAATGAGTACAGGCTAATACTAAGTGAGCTAACCATAAATCTTTGTTAATTCTAACTTGAGTTTACAATTTTTAGTTTAAGTGAGATTTTCGTCATATGGTTTGTAAGCTGATTCTCAATGTTTTTATAGCATCTTCTTAAATACAGTAAAACCTGCTAAAAGTGACCACCTAAAATGGTGAAGTTGCGCGGTTACTGTATACAGGTTGATCACTGCAGAGATTGGCAATGAAATACAATATGTTATCAATTTTAATTTTAATTTTAATTTTAATTAAATTGCAAATGTTGAGCTGTTTTTTTTCCATGTTTGTTTCCAAATACACATGTACTTCAAAAGCTCAATGTTATCCTTTTTTGTACATTTTTGATGAAACCTGAGTCATTTTCAGAAATATTTTTCAAAAACTTGCTGTAATTTAAATAATGAATTGAAGGACTGAGAGAAAGAAGGTTGTTCATGCACTGTGCATATACAAGGTATATGATTCACATAGGCTATTTATTCTAATGTGATTGGCTGGGTGGTATAAGAAGTGTTATGGATAATACAGCTAGGTAACTAGATGACTCTTATGTCACTCCCCTTTAGGCGGTTTCCCTATCTCCCATTAAATTTATTCTTATAGGGAACTTACTTACCAACAGGCTTGAAATTCTTGCTAATGCTGATTGAACATGGTCACTTTAGTAGGTGCATTGTCAATGAAAAAGTTGTAAAAATTGTAATAGAGCTGACACACCATGGTTAATATAAATAAGACAAGTGGTCATTATACAGATAATTTTTATAAAAGAAAATATATGCACATAAATCAAATTATTAAAAGTGATCACTATGCAATAGTGGTCATTTTCCCAAGGTTTACTGTAGTAGGATTCAATTGTTGAATTGTTTTTGTGTTCAAAACAATCAAAAATATCGTAAACCTCAGGCCACACTAGGCGGGAAACGCGCGTTTGGCTAGCCTCAAACAAGGCTTTTAATTAAAAAGGTATTTTTACACGAGATTGTAATGTGCAAATTTTATAATTCTAGAGTTTAAATTAAATTCGATGCCCTGTTTGAAGCTAGCCAAACGCGCGGAAACAGCCTAGTGTAGCCTGGGGCTGTTAACTATCAAACATCAACTATGAAAGAGTGCTATATACCAACCTGTTCATAAGCACCTTGGTGGAAATCTTGAAATCCTTCGAAATCCTGTATTCAATTTTCCCACAAATTCAGATTTTCTAATCTCTTTGGGAATAATATTTTTCTTATTGACTTCTTTGCACAAATAAATTGATCTTCTTCAAACCCTTCGAACTATCAAAAGGAATTGGCGGTATCCATCCATTTATCTGTTGAAGATTTCATCGTCTTTTTTTTTCTGATTTGCCGACGGTTGTGATTTTCTGCTGGCTTATTTATACATTTGTTATCGTCGCTCAATAAAGCATCTTATGATCACGAAATGGTTGAGAAATCAATTGAGGTTTTCTAAATCGTCAATAGAAATGTGACAGCTGTCACCAATGTAAGACGGTGGGATTATCAAAGTGGATACCAAATCTTCACCGTAATGAACCCATATTGGCTAGACGTTTGGAAAGCAGATGCTAGAAAGAACAACAATTTAAAATCGTTGTATAATAATTTTCCATATAAAACAGTTTTATAACAAAAACACAATTTAAATTTAGACGACATGTGCACTCTTGTAGAGCAATTCGACTTAGGTTGAAAAACAAATAGTAAGGGAAAGATAAAGAATATGGATATATCTTTCTTTGGAATGCATTTTCAGTAAAATAATGCTGGTGCATTTTTATTTTATAGTACACGTTTCGAAATTTAAAATGAATGAAAAAGTCGGGGGTCGTTTCGATATTTTTAAACCTTGCTAAAGAAAGTTTTGAATTTTTCTGAACAAATGAATATGTGCCAATATGAAAATGAATATGTGCCAATATGAAAACTTATATTTTTAGTGCATTTCTTTCGCTCACTTTATTTCACTGAAATGGCATAAAGTATAAAATGTTTCCAAAATTTGGTCGTAATAACTTTTTTTTAGTATTTAATTTGTTTTATTTTCAGAAAACTAACCCATATGAACTACACTACTACACTACACTACACTACTTTTTAACCAAACTGCTGGTACATGCTAACATTTATTTATTTTTAACGACATCGTCTAGTAAAAACTTCCTATGCAACTAGCACTTTACTTTTGACATTAGATTGTATAGGTTTTTTATTAATGTCGTATACATGTACATGTATATTTTTCAAAATGTTAATGTTATAGACAACTACTACTGTACTATGTACTTTATTGCTGGGAGGGTACGGTACTCGGAACCTACGACGGATTTGATCAATATCATTTATTTAATGCAAATACAAATAAGTTATCAAAGATTATCATTTAGACAAAAGTATTTTCTGTTATTTCCAGAAAGTAAAAATTAAATATATGACATTCTTTAAAGATAGTCCAAGGTAATTTAAATTAAGTTTTGCTTCATCTTATAAATATGTAGAGTTCGTTACGTAAAGAAATTAGAATCGTTGTAATTTCTGTCAGCATTTCTTGATAGTAAGTGTTGAAAAAATATTATTCGATTTTAAAATGTTAGGTTGTTTTAAGGCTGAACTAAACACCCCCTTTGCTATGGGGAAATTTCTTGACGAGCCCAGCGTTTTTTCTAATTAAAATTCTGGGGATAAAATATTGGTAAAAATTCTGTTTTCATAGATCTAGCGCACAGAGATCATGATTTTTTTTAAATTTCGTGGGTGGTTTGCTGCCACCTGGTGTCAGCTACCTGCAATTTATCGTCTTGTTTTGAAAATGTATTGATTACTTACTTAATATTAAAGAGACGTTAATATAAATGTATCTGTGTCCTAGCTAGATAAAATAATTCTAGCTTTAAAATTAAAATACACACCTTAACTGGTATAATTAATTTGCTGATCTCGTAACAATATTCAAATTCCGAAAAACGCCTGTAGCTGACACCAGGTGGCATCAAAGTATGTGAGATCCCCGTGAAATTTAAAATTTATTCTTATTTATAATATTTAAAAATAAGGGCCATTTTCACAAAAAAACTTGGTCCCTGTGTCCTAGATCTATGTATTTTTACCAATTTTTTTTTCCCAGAATTTTATTTAGAAAATTCGGCCCAACATGTGGTTGGGATATTTTCCATTGAATTTTTTACATTGATATTGTACAGGGTTATACAATGAAAAGTTAACGATGAAACCCATCATCAGCCATGCTTAAATCATACTTCTTAGACATTCTGACCTTATTGATTTCAATTCATTCAAGTGTACTGTTCTTCCATTATAATTTTGCAAGCATGGCATTTATTTTATTACATTAAAGCCGCATTGGAAATCTGAACAACTAGATGACGTTATTCGGTCATCTGAAACCTTTTTTTTTTGTTGTAAATTTAATGCAATGGGGAATCTTAAATGTTTCGTTTAATTAGAACAGTAAATGCAAGCTCCAATTCATTAATGCATGCACAAGAATTGTAACATGTGCTTAACTTGCATGGGGTTTTCTTTGGCATCATTATCTTGCATGTTGTGTTTGCCCAGATGTTAGTCTCGCAGTTATGCATATGTAAAACATCCGCCTTTCAATTAATTTATTCCACATTTAATTACATAGTGCATAAAACGTCTGCAACGCAATGTTAAATCCTAGGAAATAAATTTCTTGGCTTGTAATTGAGCCTGAATTTGACCATTTAACGACGCCCAGAAAGGCCTTAAGGACCGTTTCAGATTAAAAGAACAGAAGTTATCCCCTCATTGCCTTATTTTTCATCTAATTGATGCCAGTAGATAACAGCCTCGGGACTCTTTAAATAATGGATCAATCACATCTCCTGAGTCCTTAATTGCACGAGTAACCATGCCAACCGAGTAACATTTCATATGAGAATCCCATACATTTCGTTTTAATGAGGTGAACGATTTGATGAAATGCCTGAGGTCTCCTTCAGTGCAAGATGATTGTTGAAATGCCTAAATGTGGGCTACATTGATTGGAAAGTGAAACTTTCTTTCTCAATATACATGTATCAATTCACGATTTCTGGAAGAGTGTTTTCAGATTGACTTAATTTTCAAATATAGTTCTTCTCGTGCTTACTTTAAAAGTTTAATCAGATTAATACAAGTTAAACTTATATCACCCAAACAAGAAGTCATTATTTGAAGATGCACACGTAAGCTATATAGTATTTCAGAGGATTCATTAAAGGGATTGTGCAGGTTTCCTTTAATCTTAACGACAACGATAAACATACTATTACGCATGCGCATTAATAAGTTATATGCGACGTAAAAGTCGTTATGCTTCTCAAACACGTTGTGGTATCGCGTTTAACTAATTAAATTGTCGTCTTCCCTCAACTACAAACCCATTAACGTCTTTCCCACGCATGCGCATTGGCACAAATGCTGTCAATGTCGTCAAGATTAAAGGAAACCTGTGCAATCCATCTAATGTATTCAAGGAATTTTCAAGGAAATTTTCGAGGAATATACACTGAGGTACAGTATAGACTCAGCTTAATGTGGTTATCCACTTATTGTAATCTGAATTTCTAAGTCGTGGACACTGTAATCCAAACATGTTGGTGGAAAAACCGCTTATTGGGATCAGTGATGTGCTTAATGGAATTATAAGCCCACATGATTCGGCAGAAATGCATTATAATTGATTTTTGCAGAAAAAGTCACCATAATTCTGCAGACGATCAACCGGGTGAATCCTGCAGAATTCTGAAAGATTATTTTTTATGGGTATAAATATGAAAATTTTCCCAACAATCTACTTAGAAAATGTTGTAAGTAAGCAAAGATAATTTAGTTTTTTAATCATATATATACATGCACATTTCAAACAACACAATGTTTTTTTTTCATGTTATAATTGATTGTATTTGTTAATGCATGAACAATTCATTTAGAATTGCAATCGCAATCTCGGGTATTGGAATCAAAATAGCCGTGATCAACAAAGCGGAGTCCACTGTAGCATATAACGATTTTAGGGGTATCTTGTGCATACTGAAGTTACATCCACTGCTGCTATTCTGTGGACGTGCCATTTTTTGTTCAAGACAATTTTTTTTTTCTATCAGCACCTTTTTAGGATGCTAGTCGTATGCATGGCCTCAGCAAAGAAAATGATATAAAAGTCAAAAGTTCAGTTTAATCAATGTTTCTTATTCAAATGGGTTAGTATATCACCCTCCTTCTATTCTTTTGGAAATGCATGCAGACCTAGGGCGAAATGGTTTCTCCATGAAATGACCTGCCTGAATGACTGGGCTTTACACGTGTATCTAGGGTTCAAATGTGCAGTCCAGTGTGAATGGCCACTGCATCTCAATGTTTAGATCTGGAAACCGAGTACGCTTCCGCATGATTAACTCCATATACCCAACATGAATGTCCAAAGGGATGCACCAGCATAAGCATGGTTGAAGGAAGAATAGGGCTTTTTTCTTTGCTCTTCATGCTCCCCAATGACTCCCAGTGGTGTAACTAAACCCACACTACATATTGAAAATGGATGTCTTGCCAGAACCGTGCCAAAAAAGGGGGATTTGCAAGTGGTATTCTTCTTCAACAAAATCTAAAGAATTTCTTGATTGTTTCATTGTGTTTTTTTGCAATATAGGTTGATTTGTTTACCCTATCTCATTAATTTCATCAAATGTGGAATTCTTATTTTTAGTAAGATCTCTCATAGGGTTTCTTGTTTGCTTCTATGCAAAAAGCACCAGAAGAACCAGATATATCTTGAATACTTTGAGAAATACGATAGTATCAATTGTAAATCTTAAATTTTGCTATAGCATGCATTATTTATGCGAAGTATACTATCGTAAGATGCTTTTTTGCATACCAATCCGAATAGTGCAACATAATGAAACTGGATTATTTATGCTATTTATGTTCGTAACATCAAATATCTACACCATGCGGCTATGACATTTGGTGCTGCCATATGTTTTTTTCGAATTTTTGGTAAGTAATAAGCAGGATATATTTTTTAAATATATTGGAGCAATTACTGTATAAGTTAACAAGCATCGAATAAAAGAATGTTTTTTATAATATCATGGGCATATTAGGGTATATAACATAAATCACTAATGATAACGAGAATTTTGAGCATTCTAGTACATTATAATGAATGCAATTTCAAATATTCTGATTGCATTTGAGATCCATTTATGCAGTGTGGTACTATATACGATATGGTTTCCAAAGCGAACCATTAATTCTGTAAATTTATTACTATTTACCTGTATATTTTATCTGGTATCTTAAACGAAGCCTGTTAGAGATTGCCTTGGATTGATTTTTAAATTACTTTCCTAGAAGAGATATATAATCAACACATTCATGTTCATACAAGCAAACATAAAAATGTCATATTTTTACTATAAAGCTAATGCAAATATATCGAATATTAGGATATTTTCACTATATATCACCTTTAAGCCGTTTTTAGCAACCAGACCTATAGATAATGCATAATTTATAATGAAATGCCAGGTAATATTTAAGCTAGATAATTGCCTTAAAACCATAACAACAATCTTATCAAAAGTGCAATGAATTTCCCTAAGATCAAAACGCATTGTGATTGGCTGGTGTTGCATGACGTCACTGGTCATATCGAAGAATTTCTGTCATTTAGATTTGGTGTATTGGATGGAAATTTATCTTTGTTGTTCATAGGTACTGTTCTGATTATCTTATTAGGTGATTAAACATGTGTTTTTAAAACCAGCCACAAAACACCATTTATTTGTTTCGCTTGAGATTTAGAATGTATTGTTAATATCAAAATCTAGTTTTTGGTCCTTATAGCTTTTCATGCCAGTAAAGCATTTTTTTACCAACATCTTTAACTAATCAGAAGGGTTTATAATTGCCTGTAATATAACATAATTTGCTTTGAGCTCATGGCTTAATTCTGAGGTTAGGTGTAATGCGGATAACGTTGGGATTTTCCAGCAAAAATTAAATTTTATCTATAAACTAATGAGATACCAAAACCTAGCAGAGAACAGTGCTATTCAACCGATATGCCTCGAAAATTTGGGTTAAAGTCGAAAGGACATTAAAACTGTATTAAAACCATTATTTATGACAACGTTTTTTTACATTGTTGCCATGAAACACGAAAATGTAAGTTTTCTATCATTGTATGCTTAATTTAGTAAGTTTTAAATTTCGTTTAAATGTTGGCTTGTTGTTTTGAGGCTTGCTTGAGAATGTTTATGAAATCCTAACCATGGCTACCAGCAGCAGAATAAAAATAAATCTATTTTTTTGTATCTAATAATAACATTTTTTCCCTGTCAAAGTGAAATTCATCTTGTTTTTTTCTTCATTCTGAGCGTAATTAGCCGAAGATTTTTCAGGATTAATGCTGAAAAAACAAGATTCTCGTTAAAAAGCCGTTACCATAGTTAGTTTTTGCTTTATCAAAGCTTCTGAACAACCCAAATTGGGTTGACGTTGCCAAAGCAGTAATACTGAAATAGGTATGGGGATTTTTACCTTTAAGTGCCTTGTCAATAGGGAATAATATTCCTTCTGTATTCCGTTTTCTATGCAGTTAGGGTAAAACATAGTGCTATCAGCGATAAAAAATGGAATGATTCTGGAATCGATGATACTGCAATCGAAAACAAGATGAAAACAAGAATGGAATCATTCTAAAATGAGTCTAGAATCAATGATTGCAATCGAAAACTAGATGAAGACAATAATGGAATCATTCTAGAATGATTCTGGAATCAATGATTGCAATCGAACATATTGTTTTCGATATGCTTGCACATAGTGAAGCATTCCATAGTGGATGCTCCAATATGTGCGAGCGTATCTAAAACAAGATGAAAACAAGAATGTAATGAAGACAAGAACGGAATCATTCTAGAATGATTCTGGAATCAATGATTGCATTCGAAAATCGATGAAAACAACAATGGAATCATTCTAGAATGATTCTGGAATCAATGATTGCATTTGAAAATCGATGAAAACAAGAATGGAATCATTCTAGAATGATTCTGGAATCAATGATTGCAATCGTACATCGCTTAAGATGGGGCCTGATACATAAGAGGGAGAGGGATTAATGGCATTACATGCATATGTATTATGTGGCTTATAGTGATTCCATTATACGTGATTACATTAAGCGTAGTCCATTGTAAAATCATCGTATATATATATATGTTTTCCCCTTGGTTCGTTTCATTTTGGTTGACCCTTGCATATATGTCTCAGGAATTTTGATTGCTCCGGATATCTCAGGACTTTTGGTTGACCCCGGGTTTTTCTCACAAATAAAATCCCCAGAAAACAATAGAAAAATTCTCCTGGTATACATGTATATTTACATATAACCTTTGCTGAGTTTCAGCATCCGACCTGGTGGCACAATTGCTCGAGTTGTCTTGATGTTCAAAATTTACAAATGTAACTGTAGTGTTATTCTTGGAATATTTTAATGTCCCGAAACAGCAAATGCAGCGTTATTTATTACCATTTCATGCTCGACGATATAAAAAAGTCGAATATCCATGGTGTCTAGCCTAGCTTCGTTGATTTTATTAGGTGCTCAACTTAAATACGAATGTCCTCTTGGCATACCCTATATTACTTGAATCCTAGCATCGTCAAAGTACCTCCAGTTTCTTGGAATCAGTTTAATATTTGTAAGCATGGCATTTCAGTTCTTTTTTCCCCTTGTGGCGCTAAGGTTTTATTGTTCGTAAATTTTCCCCCAAACCATTTACATCTAGGGATTTTCACAATCATCAAATCTTTAATACGTTCAGCCTGATATGTACTATAGAGTCTATGTTAATTCATTTCTCCAAAAATGGTTTCTCAATCCCAGTTTGCCTTTTCCAGAAGGTTTTTAAAAAAAGCGTCTATTCAGTAAATTAAAATTATAGCCCTACTAAAATAAACAGACTATATTTCTATCAGACTTTGTTCAGATCTCTGATTCTAAGAATTTTAAATTGATACAAAATTATTTCATTGTGTCATATTAAAATTCCATAATGAATGGGATGCTCTGATTTGCGTGCTGCTTAAATTTCCAGCAAGTTTTCACGCAATTAGCATATTTATGACTTTTAATTTTCGTTTTTTGCTCTAATTTAGGCAAAGGTCTTGCGGTATTAATTCTTTTTTTTCTGTAAAACTAGTTTTCTTAATGAGCCCTACGTGACATGGGCATTACATGATGAAGCTTTAGGCTTCAAAGCACGAAAAACGTTTTTGTACAAGCATTGATAATTCAGAATGTAAGTTAGACATTGTTATTGGTGTACGATAATATTTCGAACTTGGAATAATACATACAATGAAAAAAATAGCTTTTGACTTTCTATTTGCTTATAAAAGTGTCAAAAAAGCATACATTTGCATAGTTATTCACGCTCAGCAAGGTGAAATGGGTATTATATAATGTGTTTTGTTCGCCCCTCACCACAATTCAGGATGAACACCTAAAATCTGTTTTTATACTTACTACTTTAGCTATATCCTACAAAATTTTGCTATACAAGGGTAAACTACCACCTTCTTTCGAGGGTCTTTAACATGTAGAGAGCAAGGGGATCTAAATTGGGACCTCTGAGGGAAGATGCTTTTTGCCTTTTCGAAAAATTCTCACCAACCTCCATCAAGAGTTCCAGCTTTCCTTCCATAGTTTAAATTTATTAGATGTTCAATTCAATGACGAGTCTACAGATGAAAGCTGTACATATTTTCAATTGAAAATGGGTATGACATCTTTTCTATCACATGAAATTTGTTTGCTTGCTATAGGGTACTGAGCCATGGTACCAAGTAGCACTCAATATTGGACATCAATTGGCCGAATATTGGAGCAATATTGGTTAAATTGGCAACAATTGGTCAATGAAACCTATATCAGATTGATAGTGGTCCAAGCTTACCAGGCATTAGAGACAATATTGCGCTCTTATTAAATTTGAATTCAATAGCCGTCCTGTATTATTTATTTGCCATTGTTGGTTCGGTTACATATATTGATAGCATAAGATTACCGATATAGGACCTAAATCTATCCCAATATAGGTCCAATTATTGTAATCTACATGTATATAACATTGCAATATTGTGCTAATATTGCAAAATGCGTTTTGCATTATACATACGGGGGGGATGGACGGGGGGAAGGGTTTGGGGTTTAATCCTCTGCCTATTTTTCTAGCCTCAAATGCAGGCCTCGATATTGGCTCGGTTTGATTAGGCAAAGTTATCCTTCCTATAGAAAGTGGAGGATAGGTCAGGATCCTTCCCCCTAGAAACCGGAAGTTGGGTCAGGATCCCTCTCCTTGACCTATGCATCGTGCTGGGCGCTCAATAATTGCTCATGTCGAGGCCTGCATTGGAGGCTAAAAAATATTAATAGAGGAGTAAAGTACAGTTCTGCCAAAATGAGTACCTATTGCTTGACTTGTTTAATTTTTGGGTTTAATCAGCGGAATCCAAGTGAATCTGTGTCAAGTTCATTGTTATGCAATATGCAGTTATATTTTGCGTGCATTTTCCAAGAATATAAAGATAACAGAATAAGGGCCTGAACCATCCTATCTGTAACACCGTTCTTGCAACAGCCTAGCTAAAGTATGATAATGGAATTTTCAGGCTTATTTGCCTGTTTCTGCATGTCTGAACACGACCGGCACTTAGAAAAGCTGATATCCATTAATTTTTATGTCACTCTAAGTTAGTTTCACTTGAAGACGTTGGTCGACCAGAAGGTAGATCTTCCATCTTGCATCCAAATACAAGAGCTGGTGCGGGAGTTCTCGTCACGCTTCATCATGCTTATGGGCATGCTTTCTGATTTGCCATATAAATAATTGAGAATGCGTATTTATTTACTCGAAGCTCTTGTCTGCTACTTGAAGCCGTGAGACCATGGACTGGCTTTCATTACCATTTTCATCTATCCTCAAGGAGGTCTGCCATGCTGTATGCTATATCGAACCCCACATGGAAGATTGAAAATGCTGCTTTTATTGCATTTGTGCCATCGAAGGCTCTAATCGAGTTAAGCTATTCCGACCACATCACAGTGAACGTAATTCTCATTGCAATTTTCGGGTTATAGTGGCGGTGTACATTGAATATTGGTGAGATCGAAAAAAGAACTCGGAATTGGACTGAGACACTGAGACCTTGAAGGGCCAGAACTTGTAAATTAGCTAAGGTTAGATCTCTTAAAATTTTTGGCTGGATGACATTCCTTCCATACTGAAGGAACAGGCCTGAACATGTCTGCCTTTGGACGTGTCAAGGAAGAAAATCTTGAAAATACATGTTTAGATAAGGGGAGAAATATTTGGGCAAGCTTTGACAAGCTTAAACAAGTTTGGTCAAGTTTGGACAGGTTTAGACAAGTTCAGACAAAGCTACATGTAGGCGCCAGACAGGTTGTATCCCAAGTAGCACTCAACATTAAACCTTGCTTGGCCAAATATTAAAGCAATATTGACTAAATTGATCAATGAAACCTACACTGTATATTGGACTGATAGTAGTCAAAGTTTACTAGGCAATACTAGGTCAATATTGCGCTCTTATTTTGTATTCAATAGCGGACCTATATTGTGTCTAAGTCTATTCCAATATAGGTATATTTAATGTAATCCATATATTGGCAATTTTATGGCAAAATGTTAGCATTGTAATATTGTGCTAATTTTGAAAAATGCGTTTTGCCTATAATTGGCCAATATTGAGTGCTACCTGGGATACTACTAACTAGTTTACCTCCAAGTAAAATCAAGATATTTAAGTAATACAAATACTAAAAAGTTGGAATGATATGAGGAATTCATTTATAGTGGCCTAGCCTTTTTTTAAGGAACCTTAAATTACTAATAAATTGTTTTCAAATTACAATTTGTGTTTATCTTGAAAATCATTTTATAAAGTTATTAATTTTTTTTTTAAATTACGTACTCTTCGAATCACTATTAATTTTTTGTAAAAGCATTACAAAATACGTAGCCTACTAAGACAACACAAATTTAAATCGTTGACTTAAATCTTTGACCAAATAAAAGATATATTAACAATACAAATAGTAAAAAGTTGGAATTTTGCAAACCCTCAAAATATTTACGAAATACATGCATGTATTAAGTCACTACGAATTTAAATTATTGACTTTACTATTATCTGTTTCTCAATATAATCTGTTCGTTTTATTTAAAACAATTTCTTAATTAATTCCTGCATTCGTGAATATTTTATATCTCACAAAATAAAAATGATAATCAATAATATTTTTGGATATTTGACGATCGTTATAAAAAGTAGCTATCATATAGTCAGAATCAAAAACGATACCAACATTATAAAGCAATCTGAGAAGATGCAAAAAAAAAAAACGGAAAGTCCTTCGGTTTTTGGATAAATATACGTTATATTCCTTGGCACTTAGGATCAGTTTCCAGTTTGGAGATGTGCATGTTTTTAAATATAAATTGACATGTATTTATTTATAAACTAAACTTATACATATGCATTTATGTTTTTGCTGTCAACTTGTCACTTAAAGTAGTTTAGAGTGAAATATATTTGTCATTAAAATCAACCAAAGCAACCCACAATGACAGGAAAATAAATATAATTCATATACCAAAAAATACATTTTTCGCAGATATACATTTTATAAAATTTCTATACGGTTTTATTTAATTTTATTCATAAAATTACATTTGTTTTTACATTATTATACATGCATAGTTTTGTTTATTTTATATGTTCATGACACACGTTTTGTGTATAAAAATATTATCACCTTTAATGTGGATTGTTCTGATAAATAGTTTATACTGGTTAACTATAACACAATATTTGATCCCACTATTGTTCTGTTGAATTTTCTTCCGTTGAACTAGCTACCTTCAAACATTTTTTATTTTGAAACACGTCTCAAAACAAATTTTTTATTCATGCATTTTAATGCTTCGTCCCACTTTAAAGTATATCCCATTAGTAAAGTTCACTTATTTTTTCATTGTTTGAAAAAGCCCGTGCATGAGTGCATGCATATTTTCAAGCATTTCTCGTCGATAATGCACCCTTTAAGACAACTATTTGAGTTATATTAAAGACCTACATGGTGCCATGAAAACAAATCTTCCATGATATTTTAGGGGCTTTAAACATTTGGCAAACTTGCAAAGACGTTATGGCAGACTTCCAGTTGTTGAAGAATTTCACCGCACAAATAAAATCTTCCATTCTTTATAATTTCATTGAGGATGTTATCAACATGTTTATATGAAGCTTAATTTATGGTTTAATTTTTTTAGGCAATACTGTCGTTTGAATTACCATAGTAATTTCTCCTGGTTGGAAAAGCTCATATACAACACCACTGTACTTTGTTGGTACTCTCATGTCCAAAATATTTGGTGGGACTTTGGTGGACATCAAATACAGTGTACAGGGTGGCCACAGTTAAGGGAAGTCAGGGAAATTTTCAAAAATAAAACACAAAATGCTATCCTGCATTAGTCTGCTAGCAGCCCCATCACCAATCCTCTCAGCTGCCTTTTTGCATTTGAACCTAAATCATGTTTCTTATGTTTTCTTATGAAATATCATTTGTTCGAATTTTGTTCTTTTATGTAAACGATTCTTCTAAAAATCTAAAAAAGCTAAGTAGCATGTGTAACGAGCAACAGTTATATTGAATTTGATAATAATGCTTTTTTATTCTTTAAAATTTGTTCGATAAAATTCAACAGCACCAAATAGTGTGCTTTCTTTATTCAAATTTCCTTTCCTTTCCTGGGAAACAATTTCAAGCCCTTATAATCCGGCTGGACTTGCAACAAAATCTAGTGTTTTTCCAAGCTTCTAATTGCAATTGCTATACTATTTTTCATTATATAAAAAAATGAAATCCATTAACGAGTATAAGTTTTGGTCATGAAATTTTAGATTATAGTCATGGAAATTGAAAATTTTGTGGCCACCTTGATTGTACATCTGCCTGAAATAAGAAGAGGTCTCCTATATGGTCACAACAACATAAACATGTGGTTAATTAACGTGTTGTTTAATGAACCTCGCTAACTGTCATTCACCAAGAAGCCAAACATTTCAAGGAATCGTGAGATGTTTTGATATTCGGTTGCTGCAAAGTTGCCTGCTACTCCAGGACTACCCTACAAAAAAGGACCATTAGCAATTGGAAGAAAAGTGTGCGCAAACTCGCTGCTGACACACAGTTGCATGGCCCTAAAAGTGCCTTACCACTAGTCTCAGTGTGATTTCGTCGAGCGTAAGCGCTACCTGGCGCTCTCTCGTTCCACGCTAAACGGAGGGGAAAAACCGAGTTGAAAACTGCTTCCCAATAGCTCTTTCTAGTACGATCGAAGTGGTTGTTGCCGTACGTTTGCCTGTGTTTGCTATCCGTGGCAAGTCGGCGTCTTGCCTGCCGCCCATGATCGCCAAGACTCCCGCAGGATAGTTACGAACACCTGAAAAAAGTAGCATGTCTAACGGTCACCACCATGGCACTCATGGTCAGCACGGGAAAGTTATCTGAACTGTCATCCATGAATATCGCAGATTAGCAGGTTTTGCTTGTCTGTTGATCGGCCCTTAGCTTTATCCGCCTCAACGTCTCAGCTGAAGAGTTTTGGGATCACAACTTTTGCGAACAATGTTTCTCGTGGTGCTGTTTGGTATGGGTCTCCTCGCACGGACATTTCCACAAGGTGAGCTATCGATTTTTTATTATATACATTTTATACTTATTGCATCCATATGACAGTGCCATGGTCAGAGATGTTGGGAAACACAACTACACTTTGTATTTTGCATGATTGTTTCTGACGGATTACTAACGTCCAACTTACAGAAAATGCAATGGCGAAATTGCGTAAAAATGGTCACAGGTCAGGGAAGTCGGGGAAGTCAGGGATGTCAGGGAAAACATAAGTTGGCAGGGATATGTCAGGGAAATTTGTGAGTTGTCAGAAAAATTTAACCAAACGCAGCAATTAATGTTGAAATTTTTATTCTTTAAAATTTGTTTGATAAAATTCGTCAACACCAAATAAAGTGTGCTTTTCTTATTCAAATTTCCTTTCCTTTCTTGGGAAACAATTTTAAGCCCTTATAATCCAGCTGGATTTGTAACAAATTCTAGTGTTTTGCCACGCTTCTAATTGTAATTGCTTTTTTATTTTTCATTATGACAAACAAAATTATATGCGTTAACGAGTAAGTTTTGATGGTCAGGGAATTTTGGATTTTAGTCAAGGAAAATTCGGGGAAATTTAAAATGAAAATTTTGTGGCCACCCTGAATAAGTATTTGATAATAAAAACGGTATTACTTTGCAGGGAAATTGGCCGGCGATGGCTACTAATAGACGAATTTTGTAAATTTTCTAAGGCTATTTTTAAAAAAAAAATATATATGAACTTAAGAACAATCCAAAATTACACGTGAAGAAATTCCAACATTACTTGTGAACGTGAATTAGAATTCTATTGTTTTTAAATTTACTTATTTAAAAAAAAAAATAGATTTAGAAAATGTACAAAATTCGTCAATTAGTAGCCATCACCGGTCAATTTTTTTGCTAGGTAAAACTGTTTTTACTAGCAAATCCTTATTTGTAAAGAATCTGAAACTTTATGCAATTTCGCCATTGCATTTTCTGTAAATTGTGCAAAAAGGCGTTTTTTGTAAGTGGTGGTGATCCGGCTTAAGGTGTTCAGATATTCAGAATACGTATCTAACTGCTATATTATTGATGTCATTTGAATTTTAGCTTTAACTTTGATTCTAAGACTAAAAAATTAGGCTGCATTTCAGTTTTTTCAAGCTTCTGAGCTTTCATTGGTAACAAGAGTTGATAAAAGTGCAAGTTGGTGTTCATAAATGGAAAAGTTGACAGTTTAGATTTTAATTTCACTGGGTTTATTTTACTCTTGTTTCTTGTAAAATCAACTTGGAAATGAAATAAGCAGAAATACTTTTTTTGATTTGTTTAACGAAAGTTGGTATGGGAAGTTATTTGTAGTGATGCCAATTTTACTCGTAAATTTCGAATGTAAAAGATTGATTTTTTTTTTAATAAATAAGAACTTGATAACTTGATGATACGCTACGTACGTTAAAAGTTCGATGAACGAACGTTTAGTTTTTTTTTTTGCTATAGTCTGCATTTACCAATATAGAGAAATACAAAGGAAATTAAAAGAAAAAATGCCTATACAAATTGTATATATGGTAATGAATAGTATTATCCATGCTATTGATCAAGCATTTGTTTGCTTAAATGTATACGATGAAAAGTATTTACATCAACTCTATAATATTGGTTTCTATGCTAGCCTTTAATTGCTGTATTACAATTTATTTTAAAGTACTGAAGGATTCTGTTTGCAAAGATGCACCATTTCAAAGAAAAAAAATTCTCTTTCAATGATAAAAAGAGAATAATTAATGTGTTTGATATGACATGCAGTATTGGCCCTACAGTCGACTCTCGATATAACGAACGCCATGGGAATGGGGCATTCGTTCGTTATATTGATAGGTCTGTTTTTACATATAGAAGTTTTTCGCTCCTAGGTGACTTTCATTGCTTTTTATATCACCAAGCAATTTTTACCGACTGAAATGACATAGTTTTATGCCCCAATACTACTTCTGTCATCTATTGAACACCGGAAATACGATTTTTGACAAATGCTGGAAAGAGTGCACACTGAGGTTTCTTGCTTATTTTTTTTTTAAGCCAATTGCTAAAATCAATGAAAATATGAATTTTTTGACATAACAGGATGTTCTTATTTGTTTCTGACCTACGACATCGAATTGCTGTTCGCTGTAAACAAAGTAATTTAGTATTGTGGGATGGTGAAGGACAGAGGCTATATGAAAGGTATATAAGCATTTTGGACAGGACCAACCACTCGACTGTTCGTTATACGAGAGCTGATTGTAGTAAATCCACGAAAGGTTATGATAAATTCTTTCCGACATAGTTTCGCTGAGTCTTTTGGACCAAATTAAAAAAAAGTAATTACCCTTTCAAACTTGCTCGATTTTTAAAAAAAATACTATTCTTATTTGCTATATTTTAGAACAAATAACTCTGCGCAATAAATACAAATTTAAACCATATTTAAATTGTTATAAAGATTAAACAAGTTTCTAAGACAATATCAGTTGTTACTTGTTGGTAAATAAGCTTTGCAAATGCCTTTACATGTACATATTTATATTTTAAGCGAATTGTAGTAAGACAGCATTAAGAAACGCTTTATGGCATTTAAAAGCGTGCAAAATTTACTACCCGAACATTATATTTACTTCCTGGAGTCATTGGAAGTCTTTGGATAAGCTCTTTGCTACTTCTGTATAACTATACGTGTAATGTTTCATTAGCTATACTTTTCGTGCATCTTTTCCTTTGAGACCAGCTTTGAAACACTCATATACAACCTAGAATGGCTTTGAAATCATCGCTGCTAATTAATGCAACCTGCATGGCTTCCAACACCTGAGAATAACGAGTTTAATGGTAATTTATGAATGCTTTGTAACTCAGACGAGATTTTTAACGCTGCTATGTTTGTTCAAAACTATTGATTTTGCGTCAATTATAAATTTGTGACGTGCGAGTATGTATCATCAACTTTCCAATGTTAGACAAGTTTTTATACCGTCTCCAACAGCCTGCTAATTAAGGGAAAGGTTGAATGCTGCTAAATTTTCTTCAAAGTTATCCTATGTTATATTTGGTGCTGTTTTGAAATTCATATAGTCTATTTTAAAGACTTAATTATTCTACGTGATATAATCATGCATGCTAATGCAACATACAGTATTCCATGTCAATCATGCATGGTGGCCAGCGGTCAGGGAAGTCAGGGAAAAGTCATGGAAAATTTAAAGTGGTCATGGAAGTCAGGGAGATTTGTTAGTGGTTAAGGAAATGTTAAATTGCATGACGTGTAACAAGATAGAACAATTTGCAATTTGCATGCGATTTAAAGTTAAAATGAACTAATTTACCATGCATACATATAGGGCTTCATTTTTGTTCATAACACAATTTTTGGTAGTCTGCTCTTCAAATTTGACTCAGGGATTCATATCTGTACTGAAATTGCATGATGAAGTCATCAAAATAATAAGCTTCTTGCACTAATTGATCACGTGCGAATTTCTCTCAACATTTGGACTATAATTACACTTTCTAAATCGATGCAACTGCTTGCGAATTAAACTTGATGACAAGAGATATTTGTTCGTTTTTGAAAGATTTGCTCTCCTGTCTTATTAGGTAGTGAGCAAAGGTTCTTCACCACCACTTGATTTGCTCTTAGATGAAATTCTTCATGATGCTTCACAAATAATTAATTAAGCGCCAAATACTATCGAGATTTAATTGACAGGAATTGATGATGAGCTTTTCTTATTTACAAAGTAAAGTTTTGAAGATGTGTACTATTTGTTATACTCCATGGCAATTAATTCCTTAATGCAATATATTATGGTAGACCTATGCAGCAACTACAATTGAATTAATGGCTTTTCAAAATTTTCTCAAAGAAGAATCGGCTTCCTTTTAACAGATATTGTTCAAATTCAAAGACAAAGCTTTTTATTGTTAAAGTGTGAGATAATTGAACGAGACAATTTTACTTGGGCTTAAAATTTGGTGATTCTTTTATAAATTAAAGTATGTATGATCTTAAATTGCAGTGTCTACAACTTCAAACTTATTCCAATGCAGGGATCAAAAATATTATTTTGATATACATGTACCAGTCAAAAATCTGATATTTTCGTGATATTTTCTTAAACAGCTAAAATTTCCAGAAAATTGAAAATATATATTGCACAAAGTGCCACTATACTAAAGTGTTAATTTATTTCTATAATTTAAAAAATTTAATAGCATATTTTCTTCACATTTTATGGTTTTTATACATTATTTATTACTTTCATTCTTTTACAAAATAAAAATGAACCACGATATCAAGAAAAAATATCATGATATTTGTGCATATCATGTGCATTGCTTTAGATGCATAGGAATATACATACATGTATGTAAAGATATATATCAATATATATCACGAACAATGCTTATCCCTTAAAAAGCATCAAAGCAGAAAAACAAGATAACAACTAATGTTACATCTAACATTTAAACTAGATAAATTTGTCAATTAATTCTGGTATAAATAAATGCATGTGTATTGAAAATACATACAATATGTCAGCAAGGTAAATATAAAGCTTTTGACAAGTATTTGCTGAACGTGTTACATAATGATAATTTGTTGTGACAACAACATTGGCAATAAATTGTTCTTCGAATGCGTGCTGACCAGTGATAATTTTCTGGAACTCATTGACGAGTAGTAGAAAGCGCAATATTTCAATTCACTACGTTAGATTACTTCTTTTCTGGTTGTTATGGATGAGTTTATACAATGTATGACCCAATCTATGTTAGCTTCGTGCTATTGGTAATTAATAATCAATCATACCCTGCTTTGTCTGGCACATGTCCATTAAATCATCTATAGTACTTCTGATACATAACGTTTTGATTCTTATACTGTCCATCAATTCTTGTGTTTACATGGTTCAATCATATGTGCAATAAATGTAATTTATCGTGACAGAAAGGGAAGCTCTATTCTAGAAATTATTGGTTTTCAGTTTGTTATTACACGTTCTTCCTTTAACCATTCAGTGATAAGTAAATTATCAGTGACAGTGAATACTCTTGTAATGCACAGAGTGGGGCAAATTCGAACATTTTCTGAAAACATTTTTTTTTGGCTGTTTAATTGTGTTTCTTTTAATTTCCAAAACTATAATGTAGGTGGTTAGTTTATGTTTATCTCTATTCCCAATTTTGGCAAGATTCTTAATTGAATTGGTAAAGTGTTTTAAATCATTTAAAATTTTATTGAAAATTGTACAAATCTGCATGTCCTATGATGGGGCATATATGATTAGTTACACTAATTTTAATTAAAAACAAACAACTAAATACCTTAACATATTTGAACACATTGTTTATTGAAACATGTCTAATATTGAGCACAAATTGAACTATTTTAACGGACTTTGTATTTGTCTAGCTTAAGACCAAAGATATTTGGCTTTGTACAATCGCACCATAGTTAGGCTATTCAGAAAAAATGAGGCAACCACAATCAGTACATATACATGTATAAATTTGAACATATTTAAACTATTAGAATGTTTAATTTATGCAAAACTAAATTAAAACAAATATAGATACATAGGTAATTGGTTCATTCAAATGTGCCCCAGTCATGCTGTTTAAAAGTGCCCCACATTGCATCACAAGGCTTAGTGCTTTAAATGACCATGCAGAAATGTAATATCTTAAATGCTGACCTATCCATAAAATAGGTCATGCAAAGAACTAATTATAGGTATCATAGTAACCAATCCTTGTTAGACATCGACCCCAGCCATGAAATATTGCGAACTTCGTATTGAAAAATTACAGAACTTTGTGTGCAGGCCTTCCACCAACTTGAAACTACATCCTAATTCATGAACTGTATGTAGTTTTGGTGCTGTCATATAGTCACACATTTGGAATTCATTTAAAAAAAAAAACTGTCTATAATAATTTTAATGTTCAAATGTGCCCCACTCTCCCCTACAGTCAAATGCAGCACTCAAGTATTTCGCAGCACATTATGTTTATTAATATGCTAAATGTTGTACCTGTTTCTGTAGTTTTAAACATATGAGCTAAAGTATTAATTGAAAAATGTAGCGCTTAGTTATGTCATTTGTATTCAAATGTTCTTTGTACAAGCGAAGTCTTGCCATTTCTGTAGACATTCAAGTTTCACTTTTGACGTTATTTAGTCGAAATTAGTTTTCTCAGCGAACTTTAGACAGTTTCTTCGAAAATCTGCTTAAGTTTTACTAACATAACGTGACACGCAATCATGTACCATTAATTCCCTAATTTCCATTAATCCTTGCTTGAAGATTCTCTTGCTCTTTAATAGAGCTAAACGCCAAGGTAATTACTTTAATTGCTTATTTCCAATTAAGAAGGGAAATAAATTAAGCTTTTAAACTTTCTTTAGATGAAGTGGAGATTTGCGTGAACATCACATTTACATCGATGCGTGCATAATTAACTCAATGGTCCTGTTAATGTAACCAAATTTTCTTGCCGTTAACAGCTATGAAACAAGTTAAGTGTTTTAATGTTGGAGTTTTGGCACTTGTCTTCTTAATCTTTTACTTGTCTCACTGACTTGATGTAGCAATACCATGTAGACCACTAACATTCAAAAAAAGTCGAAATGAAGATCCAGAGCACTAGTGAATATTTGAGGACAGGTGACACATTTTTAAATCAGTTTTTCCTTAGAAATTGGTAGAATGACTTTTTTTCCCCATCCCCAATTTATTTTAAAGACATAGTTTACCCTAGAGCTTTATTCTCAACTTGGTTTAGCTGGTTCTGAAAGGCACAAATTTGATAAGTGTTAAAAACGCCTATTTGCAACGATGCCTGGATGCATTTTCAATTATTTTCTGTAGTGCTATTTCGTGTTTGCAATTTCTGCTACAGGTGAACCTTGATAGCATATTGCTTAACAAATAAGAAATTTCTGTGAAGACAAAATGTATGGGCATGCATTAGTTGCTTCAAAACTTGGAAGTTATATTTATATATATCGAACGAGCACTATGTAAATTCAATATAATTCAAAGTATTAACTTACGTTTTAATCATGCATTTGTATTTAATATATGCATTAAATATTTATGCTTGAATCGACCCATCAAATTTAGCTTTCACTTATGATACTTCTGACATAAACATGGTATCTATGACATTTTTTTGGACGGACTCTCTTTATCTTCCTTGATCATATCAATAGCACTTCCATATATACGTTTATTGTAGAAATCAAGACTGTACATATCTTTAAATATTACAACCTGTTATCTGAAAAAAGTATTTCCAAAAAGATTGTCAAAAAGGCATGATGTCTTGAGAAATGCCATAAAACCTGGAGAACCAAGAATTTTCAGAAATTCTTGGTCACAAAATGACCAAAAGAGTCGTCATTTTGAGACCATATTTAGATTTGTCATTTTTCGGACGGAAAATGACCAAAAATGACGTCATTTTGAAACCATTTTTTGACTTTTTTGGCCAGAAAATGACCAAAAAATGACTTCAGTTTTTGACCACTTTTTGAATGGTCATTTTAAGGTGACAAAATAACCAAAAAATGACTTCAGTTTTTGACAACAAGACGTCATTATTTGGTCAGTTTGCTACGTGAGAAGTTAGGGCTAAAAGCCCATATCTGGCAACGGGATTGGGCAGTAGCATACATGCATTGGTCACCAGACCAACGATAGGAAAAGATCTGAAAATTCAAACTGAAATTTTTTTCCCTAATATTCTCCACATTTTCCTATCATAGGACAAAAGGGTCATTGGGTCTTAAACACCTTTTTCATGGGATAAAGCTCTCACAAAAAGGCTACAGTGGCGCCCTCAATGAATTGATTGACACAAGACCATTTTAAAAGACCCAAACTTGGACCTACGAGCTCGTACTTTATGATAACATAAAACCAAAGTACCCACTATCTACATGTATGTGGAGTGAATTAGTTTTGAAATTTCAACATAATTCATAAATGCAGTACGTAAACACCCCATTATTAAAGGCAATTTTCCGACAAATGGTGTTTGTGTATGCTTACTCGTCGGTAAACACCACGATACCCTTTGTCATTGTTTGAAATTGTTTATTGTATGAGCTAGAGCATGGAATGCAAAAATCAAAGCTGCTTGCATTAGTCCGTTAATTAAATTACATTTACACAACTATTGAAATTCAAATCAGGCCTGTTCAAAAAGTTATTAAATAACTACCACGATTTGCATATCGTCCATTGCAAAACAGCACCAATTATTATTTAGAATCGGAAGTAGGCGAATTTGTTGATAAAATCATTTTATACCGACATGGTGGCAATGAAATATGCAATATTGCGGTGCGTCAAAATCATGGCTTTTATTCTGTAAAATAACCTCTGATTTGTATTTACGTGGTCAGCTATTGCTTCCCGGAGGAAAAAAATAGATATGGCCATATCTATTTTTTCCACCCAGAAGGTTATGACGTCTTTGCTGCTCAAATGATTCAAGACACTTTTTATAAGTTTTAGCATATAATCTTAGGCCTTTTCAGACGAACTGATCAGTCTTACTCTTCGAAAAAGCAACTCGACAAAAGTATCTTGCTCAACAATGGTATCTTACTCGACAAAAATATTTTAAGGCCCTCGACAAAAGTGTCTTACTCGACAAATGTATCTTACTCGACAAATGTATCTTACTCGACAAATGTATCTTACTCGACAAATGTATCTTACTCGACAAAAGTATCTTACTCGACAAAAGTATCTTACTCGACAAAAGTATCTTACTCGACAAGAGTATCTTACTCGACAAAAGTATCTTACTCGACAAAAGTATCTTACTCGACAAAAGTATCTTACTTGACAAAAGTATCTTACTCCACAAAAGTATCTTAAGATACTCGACTAAATTTAGTCTTGTATCATGCCAGATTTGGCCATATATTGATTTGGCCATAGATTTGGCCTAAATTTAGTCGAGTATCTTAAGATACTTTTGTCGAGTAAGACACTTCTGTCGAGCGTCGTATGATCCAAGTGTAAAGTGTCTTAAAATATTTTTTGTCGAGTAAGACACTTCTGTCGAGCGTCTTAAGATCCATATGTCGAGTGTCTTAAAATATATTAGTCGAGTATAAGACACTTTTGTCAAGCGTCTTAAGATACACGTGTCATATATGTATGGACATACTATTGGATATGGACAATTTTTGATATGGCGATACGTGGAGACAAGTCTGGCCATACCTAATTAATTTATATATGGCCAATTCTATAGGTATGGCGGTATATGGAGGCAGGTATGACCATATCCAATTGATTTGTATGTGGGCATTTGTATAAGACATATATAGCAATATAGAACTTTTCCACCCTGGTTCCAACAGTGATTTGCTAAACCCTTTCAAGACTGTTTAGGTCCCACGTTGATTTCTTGCTTATTTCTTCATGCTGCCTTATTTCCTTCCAAGTAACCCCACTTTGCATTTGCTGTGCTCTGCAAGGAGTCACCAGGCAAGATCAATACCTCTCTACGATTTGGGGATGATGATGAAACAGATTCAAGTTTTATACAGCTTCTGAGGCGAGCATATATTAATTTGAAAAACAACTCTAATAAAGATGCCAGCTGCGCCACGATAAATAAATCACATTCAGCCACGGTTTGTTTCGTTTCCAATGGAATAACGAGGAATGATTTTTCCTTCCTTCCTTTTGGCTTTCTGCAGCTGCTTTTGTTTTTTCCCTCTTTTTTTTACTGCTCTCTTGTTATTGTTTTCTCATTGCTCCAAGTGAGTATGTCTACATTGAAGGCCTTTCTAGATTGAAACAATTACAGACGCAGTGACTCGCATCTGACAAATTCTAAGACGGTGCTAACAAAGGTTGTTTGTCCGTCATTGTTTGTTGTTATTGTGAGTTTTTATCGAGCTTGAGAAATGCCAATTTGGGTTTCTTTGTTGCTGGCCATGGCGAGCCCACCCATAATAAATGAGATAAATCGAAAGTTCACGCCAATAGCACGGAGGTGACTAATGTCATTTTAAGCTTGTTGGGATATTTAGTTTCTTGTTGGCAATGCCTAAAACCTAATAATGGATTTAAAATAAGGGGAATTCGTAAAGTCATCGACTTGACAATTTAAACAATTTACTAAAAAAAAGCTTTAAGTGACCTATTAGAAATCAGATCGTTATATCCGAACTTTGTTGTATTTGGATTTAAGAAAATTACCGTGAAACGTATATGTACCCTTGTCAAAATCTTTGGTATACTTTTCTGAATACTAAGTATACTAAGTTGTTCAAAAAAAGTGCACTTAATAGTATACTTTACCATGTATACTTCCATTTTGACTATAGTATACTAACTGAAAATCAGGTATAGGCCTACTTTTCCTGGTATACTTTACTGGAAAGTGTACGTACTTAGAAGTACTAAAAAGTACTTTTGTAATATAAAAGTACGTGAATAGAATTTTTTCTATTGTCTTTTTACAAAATAAAATTTGGTCGTTTTTTTTGTTTTACTTTTAATGAAATGATTTTTCGAGCAATATAATGTTACTTAAGACAGATTAGTAGCAAAGCAGAATTGGTGTTTATTGTTGGTGGGAAAATAGCTGTCAGATTAATGTCAAGTCTGACACAAAAAATAGAACGAAAGCTGCATTGGAAGATGAAATAAGATTTATCAATGACATGGGCAATTTCATGTAAGCTTATTATGTGTTAGAACAACTGGTCGAACCGTGCTGTCCCATTTTCCTGCACTTCAATTACGATCATCCAAATTTCAAATTGTGTATAGTGTATTTCTTTTTATAAGTCAGAATTCGTAAAATTAATAAAAAGTTGTTAATTTTGGCCACTTTTGAAAAAAATACAATATCAGCCCTTAATTTGTTCTAGTACAAAGCAAAACGATATTTCTTTTATTGAGTCAAATGAATGCAAACTTAGGTCATGCAAATCTACTGGCAGCATTATTTCTTGAAATGTCATAGCTTCATTGGATGCCAAGTTGAATTTTCATAAATTTGAAATGGCACATGCTACCCAATTAAAGCAATTTGTCATCAAGAAAATGTACATTTAAAAACAAAATTTCAGCTCTAAGGTATTGCGAAATTGGTTTCAGTTTTGCCATTGTAAATACCTCAAAAGATGCTTATTATCTCGCCGTGTTTATTTATATTGAAAACGCACTGCAGAAAAAGTTGGTTGTTTTGATTTTTGCATGCGTGCTTCTAATATATACATTCGAGTCAATCGAAATCTTGCAACATTTTTAATTAATTCAACCTTTGCAATGATGGAATCAAACGTGGCATGTTATTATTGTGTAACGCCATATATTCACTATGTGCTTTGGCAGACGTGATTGTCGGTTTGAACATACATTATATGCAAGTGGCATATCGCTTTTATTACGTCATTCAGAACGAGTGTGAACCAGCATATCGTCACGCTTTATTGACTTATCAACCTGGAATCACGCTATGTGGTTGATATAGCGTACATAATAAGGGCGTCGATCTCCTTTTGACATTTTTATTAGAACATTTGCTGTGATTTTGCTATTTTTGCACACTGTGCACAGGAGAATATTTCTGCAAACTTATATTGACTTTGTGAAAAACTTCCTGTTGAGTTATAACCAAAATGACTGCCTATATAGTAAACATTTTTCATTCAGCATGTACAGTATATCATTTCAAAATCAAATTTGGTTTACCTCACCCAAATAGTGACTTTTACTTTTTTCGTTAGTTTACTTTATGAATGTGGATCTTAGTTATCTTCATAGCATCTTCAATAAAGTTTGCTCTTATTGTAACCATCCATTTCGATATAATAAAATAGCATGTACATGTTCATGTATTCGATGAAGACAATAGCATTTTTTGAAGTGGTGTTATACAGGGTAGTCCAAAAGTAAGTCCACCCCATTTTTTTGTTAAATCTTATAGTTATGAAAATTTTGTTTATGGGGTTTAACAAGGGTGCTTTATCCACATATATTATTAGTTTTATCTACGACCATTTTTTAACGGAAACCCAAATTATTACATTTTAGCAGTACCGGTAACACTTAGAATAAAATGTCGAATTTAAAAAAAAAGACAATGCTTGTTTGTATTAAATAAATTGTTCTCATCTTCATTGGTAATAAAAATTGTTACAATGTTTTTTAAAAGACAGGGAAACACCAAATGGTAGCTACATTGCAATACAGTATTTCACTGCAGTGAAGCAACTTAAATTTAATGTAGCTTATTTTAATCTATATTTTCAATGCAGTGCACCACTGTAATGCAGCATAGCTGCCATTTGGCGTTTTTCTATGTGCTTAAAAACATTGTAAAAAAATAAATATATTGCCAATGAAGACTAAAAAAGTTAATTTCATACATACAGAGCATTCTTTTCTTTTTCCTAATTTGACATTTTCTTCAAAGTATTACGGCTAAAAAGTTATAATTTGGGTTTCCGTGAAAAAAAAATGGTCGTATGTAAAATCTACATCTGTGGATAGAGCACAAACATGACTTTTTGTTTAACCACATTAGAAGAATTTTCATAACTATAAAATTTGATAAAAAAAGTGGGGTGGCACTTACTTTTGAACCACCCTGTATACACATGTTCACTTTCACCTCAAACACCTTTCATTGCTGAGATTGCATTATACAATTTTATAGCGTGTCCTACGTTAGGTTATCTAGGTCAATTAAGTGTAGTAGATTTTTTGCCTTTCACTAAGTAGCCTAATTAATCCATCAGCATTTTCATAAAAACGATATTTATTGAGGAGTTATTATCAAGCTAAAAAAATGGCATCTTTCTTAATTCCTCGTCGTGGAAGGTCATTAATTCCATCCGTGTAACTTGAAGGAAATAAATTGCAGCGAAACACATAATTATGCGAAGAATTTCCAAGTTGAAAATAATTGTATACTCAAGAATCTTTTAATAATGCAGCAAATCATTTAGCCCTAGAAACTCCCACCCATTCATGAATGTTATTGAGGGGATAATAGTGCCACGACAAGCACAAGCCTGCATTGTTAAGGTTGTGCTCAGCTAGGATACATGTACATGTATACCGTAAAAAGATAGAAAACAATGGTGCAACACTGTATAGTATAATTAAAAGTTGAATAGGAGGCAATGGTAAGAGCACTTTATACACTGAAAGGGTTATACAGTATCTAAAAACACAGGGAAAAAGTGAGGTTAAATACACTATTGTGATAAATGCTGTAGGGAAAAAAGCTGTTACATGTATTTGCTTTATATTTAATTCTTTCGTTTTAGCATTGCTTTGTTTAACTTTCGTTTACGTGTGCACATCTTTTTTGTACATGATATGAGCATTGTGATTCAGTAAATTCAAACATCAGCATTGAACGCGTTAATTAAACAATGTTTTAAATAATAAAGGGATTTACAGGCTTCCTTTAATCTTGACTACATGGACAGCACTGTTTTTTGCCAATGTGCATGCGTGGGGACGACATTAATGGGTTTGTGGTTGAGGAGAGACGACAATTTCATTAGTTTAACGTGATACCACAACGGCTTTGAGGAGCATAACGACTTTTACGGCGAATAACTTAATGATGCGCGTGCGCAAGAATGTGTGTATCGTTCTCGCTAAGATTAAAGGAAACTTGGTCAATCCCTCTAATAACTACTGTTGAACTTTAAAATTAAATTATAAAAAATGTATGCTAACATAAAATGAAATAATGGAATAAAACCTCACGATCAGGCATCCTTCGAGGATGGCCCCTATATAAAATCTCGTGCTGTATAACAAAATCTGAATATCAAAATTTAAACCATCTACCCCTTGTTCGCTTTAATATAACCCCTTCTCACCATGATAATTTTTAAAATAATAAATAATGGCTTGTAGTCATAACATTTGTCGATGACACATAAGCATATGAGATGTTTTCATTTTTTTCCAGTAATTTTCCTTTATGTATTTACTTGTAGGCATATGTGCTTTTTTCAAATTTTGTCTTAATCTTGCTGAATTGGAAGATGTTTCATAATGTACAGTCATGAAACTTTATCCATGAGAGGTACATTCAGTTACAAGCAGGACTATCAATTGAATGCCATTCCAGTATCCTTAGACTGTCGAGACACTTATGTATTTAAAGACACCTCTTATATATATACCTCATGTAAGATCCTTTAGTGGAATCTCGTTTGATGTCATTGTTTGGCCTATTTCTTCTTCCAAGTCTTATTAAATCCTATTAGCGTCATTGTCTTATTCAATGTAATTCCACTAAAAGATGTGTATAAATATGAGACTTTGCCAAATCTGTAAAGGTTAATAGTTTCTGAAACCATCTCTTAAATAGGGTGACACCTTATATGAAATACATTTATGTATTGGTCAAGACTTTCTATAATTCCTGCAAGTCTGCTATAGATTTTTGATCTCCTGAATGCTGAATGGATGTGATAGAAACCATGTTTGGGCAATCTATATATACTATTATCTTCCACGACATTCTTGTAGTAGTTTTTTTTTTCTCTTGAGCTGATGGATTTGGTATCTGGAAATCATACTTGAACAACTTTATTAGAGCACCGTTCTCTGGGCGCCAAACACCATAGAAAAGATTCTTTCAGCAAAATTTTTATGTCCTTGTCTTCATTTCGCCGCTTTCTATATTGACTCATACGTAGGGCTGAATGGATCTTGGTGTAAAGTGAAAATAAATGGCTAATCATAGCAATCAAATGTAATCGTCAAAAGGTTTGTTCACGTTAAGCGCTATAGTCCCTTTCGCAGTTGTATGTTGCACTTGTGAAGTAGCCATAATTCGTGCTGAAAAGCCCTCCCTATTTTACGTCCCGTGCAGACCATGAACCTCTCTATCAGTAATTGAATTTCTCTTTGAATTTACGCATTTTATTTCCTGACATGACTTTGGCATTCTTCTGCACTCTCATAAAGCACAGTGTACGAATATACGTGATGGAACTTTACGCCCCAATGCAAAGGCAATCATCAAATTTAATGCGACTGTTCCAGAATATACATTAGAAATCTTTGAATGTTTACCACCTTATCCATCGTGTTATATTCGAAGAATAACAGTGCTATGCAAATATAGTTTTAGCTGCCATAAATCCTTCAAACACTAAGCTCAAGCTCCTTAATGCCCACAGATTTTTTTTTAATGTCAGAGATGGTTTTCAATCTTATTTGTGTAATTTATTTTTTCGTAGAATTTCAGTTCGTATTGCATAATTTAAAACTTTTGAGCTGCACATTTTCTGAGAATTCTCATTTAGTTATCACTGCATCTAAGTGCAAATTTAACTTATATAGACACTTTATTAGGTAGGCCTACATTGCGGAACAATTGTAAAAGAGATGGCACATGCACACTGGTCACTGCACGCAATAGGCAAATGGTCACTATATAGATTATTTTTATAATGCAAATGTATTGTTCTAAAAGCATTTTATCAAAAGTGGTCACCGTAAGATGGTCACTTTCCTGTAAGTCAACTACAGTAATCTCATTTTTGTAAATTTCGTAAACACAGTCGAAAAAAGTGTCTTACTCAACAAACGTATCTGAAGATAGTCGACCAAAGCACCTTAAGACATTAAACAAACTTCTTAAGAAACTCGACAAGAGTATCTTGTCGAAAGTTTAGACAAAACCCTCGATAAAAATATCTTAAGACACTCGATAAATGTATCTTAAGACATATGTACTGAGTTATATATGTACAATATTGGAAAATCATGGATATTATTTTTTTTTAATAATTCTGGAATATTAAATGGCAAATAAATGTCGGTGGTGCCATGTGGGTTCAACCTCACTGAAACTTGTTGCAGCTTTCACATTTTCATCTCACGTGGTTGTGCAGAATTTCTAAGGAAAGATAGTGTCACGAAGGGCAGATTAAAACATGCGGAATAGCTAATAAATATTTAGGTTTTGCCAGGCTTTACAAAACGCTCGATATCTCGACGTGCGCAAACAACTATTGGCATATGAAAATCATTGATTTTTTTCTCCAATATTATAAATTCTGCCTTTGAACGAAAAATATTTAGGTGCTTCAGCAGCATCATTTTTATACGTATCTAAAAAGATTCAAGTATCGATCCAACTGACACCTAGAAGTGCATTGTAAGTCAACTTTTAACGGGGCAATATTCAAACTCGGTGTTCCATTGTGATATATTCAAAATATTTTTGAAGTTAGATTTACAAATTAGTTAAATTCGTTAGTAAAGTTCGTTCACTCTTAAATAGTTAATTTGATTATGATGAAATGGAACAAGTTCATTTAGATGAGTGTGCGCGGTGAGTCATAAAGGTCACTTTTTAATGCTGAACTAAAAAACCCCTTATCCTATAGGTAAATGTCTTGACGAGCCCAATTCATTTTCTAAATAAAATTCTATAAAAAATTGGTAAAAATACTGTGTTCATAGATCTAGTGTACTGAGCTAGACCATGTTTTTTATGACAATGGCCTTAAATGCTGCCACCAGGTGGCAGCAAGACCAATGCAAAACACCCGTAAAATTTAAAAAAAATCAAGTTTATTAATTTTAAAAATAACCAGACATTTTCATAAAAAAACATGGTCTCTGTGCGCTAGATCTATAAAAACAAAATTTGACCAATTTATTTCCCCCAGAATTTTAATTAGAAAAGAAGCTGGGCTCGTCAATAAATTTCCCCATAGAAAAGGGGATGTTTAGTTCAGCCTTAAATCTAACTTTTCACTCTCATAAATAGCTTGCTGTAAAGCTGAACATATTTTTCTGAATTTTATCCACGTGAAATATTCTCCAACATATTATCCACATGAACATGAATACTCATATGTGCATTATTACAATGGTTTGCCTTCCTCTTTAAGTTAAGCTTGGGGGTAGAATCTTTCATTTTCCTAAGTGCTAATGATGGAATAATTGCCCAAGCATTTTTATCATGCACATGCATTGCAGATTACTTCACAACGTCTTTCTCATTGTATATAAATGCCCGTCAGTTTTCTTGCCTGGCTTTTAAAATACGATTTATCAAATGTGTCAGAAAACTTGTAAAAAAAGAATGAATGCTTGATTTTACCAGCTCTAAAAAGAATATAAAATCGTCTACATGTTTTGTGCATGTTTCGTAATTCTGGTGTTCATGTTTAGTATTTGAGATAATAACAAACTATGTTACAAAAGAACTAAATTTTGAAAAACATGTACAGTAAAACCAGATAAAAGTGGCTACCCCAAAAAATGGCAAAGTTGGTCACTATACAGAGCATGGCAATGAAATACAAAAAAGTATCAATTTTATACCGTTTCCTCCTAATGGATCCATTTACACTGGCCTCTTCATAACATTTCAGGTACAAGTACTCCAATTTTATTTTTTTAATGTTATTTCTTCACACAACTGTTTTAAGTTTTTTACCAAATATTTTCAAAGCTCAATTGTATCCTTATAAACAAAGTTTTTTGTACAATTTTGATGAAAAACCAAAAACTTTCCAAAAACTTGCAGTACTTTAAAGAATGAAATGAAGGATTACAAGAAAACTAATCATACACTGTACATGTACATGTATACAATGCATAAGATTCAAATAGACTATATTATGCTTAAATGTTAATAACTGGGTGGTGTGAGATGTGTTAAGGTTTATAACAGGAAACAATACGACTCATGTCATTCCATTTTTCCCCTTAAAGGGATTTCCCCTTCCAATTATATTGAAATTCTTGCTAATACATATTGAACATGGTCACTTTATTATTATGCAACATTTATTTTAAATGTTGTATAATAATAAATTGACCATTTGATTTTGCTTAATCTTTCATGATTTAATCGCAGAAAACAATATACAATGTTACGTAGTTTAAGGTTACTGGTAAAATCGTATACATTTATCTTATTTATATGTTAAAATTGAGGTAAATTTTGCAATCGAGCCTAAGGAAATCTCTTGAATTTTTTTATGGATACATTTTATTAATGCAATTTTGAAAATTGCATTAATAAAATGCACGAGGATTAAATTTCCGGGAATAATATTTACACGAATTGAAGTCTGTAATTTAAAATTGTTGATGGCGACAATTACAAGTGCTGCATCATGGATTCCATCATTTGAAATAAGAATGATGAATTTCAAATTAATGTATTTAGTCACGCAAGAGGCTTTATGTTGCCAGTTGGCATCCACCTTGGGCCATGGATGTATCGATTTCTACCGGTGGGGAAAAAATGGGAAAAAACTTCGTTTTCTGCAATCTCACAGAAAAAAAAAATAATGCCGGTACAATTTTCCCAGGGTAGGAAATTGCCATTAAGGATGCTTTTGATTATAGTTCTGATAAGTGCTACCTCTATATATTTCGGGTTTATGCAATTTCCTCTTTCGGTGCGCAATTTTTTCTGTTTTTTTTTTGCCACGCACCATATTGACTGAAAATGCCATCAGAATACGAGAAGTTAGGTGCTGCGAAGCAATTTAGGAGAAAATGTGAAATTTTACTGTGCCCAAGTATTTTGGCCGCTGCTTTATTGTGGCGAAATCGGTTTTGATATGGTACCTTATGCAGTTTATCTCCAACCATTTTTTTTTTTTGCAAAAGGAGAATTGAATGTTGAGTTGATTATAAATCTATTTGACTGATGCATGATACCGTGTCATGTTCAATATAATTATCATCTATATTTTCAAACACGTCCCTAGTCGAAGAAACAGTATACTCTACTGTACTAAGCTTATTATTGGAACTATACTGATCATACTGATATGACCGGGGGTTTATTTTAGTATTTATAAAACCTGTCTAAAAGTATACTGTGTAGAAGAATATCTCTCTAAATGCATACATTGTACCACCCCCGACTTAATTGGGACCCAGTACGAGCTGTAACGACGTTCAGTCAACATTTTATGAAAATCAGTTAAAACTAGCAATATCAGTAAGAGCTGTACTGATATCAGTAAGATTGTATGCTGACATCAGTAAGAGCTGTACTGATATCAGTAAGATTGTATACTGACATCAGTAAGAGCTATACTGACATCAGTAACGCTGTATACTGACATCAATAACACCTGATTCACACCAACGTTGATGTAGATCAACTGATGTAGATCACGAAAACTTTTGCGTGTTAATTGACACCGCAGAACTCAGTTAAACTGGTCACATGACCTAGTATACTGTGCCCTGTATAAGAAGGTCTAAGATACATACTGATATCAGTTGATATTTGGAACTGTTCATTACTAATCTTACGACCATGGGTATATTTTAAAGTATCACCTTCAATCCTACGACATTTAGCCCCAGGCCACACTATAGACTGGAAACGCGCGTTTGGCTAGCCTCAAACAAAGCTTTTAACTAAAAAAGAATTTTTGCACGAGATATTAATGTGTAAATTTTATAATTCTAGAATTTAAATTAAATTCGATGCCCTGTCCGAGGTTAAGCCAAACGCGCGTTTCCAGCCTATAGTGTGGCCTGGGGCTTTCGATTGGTAGTTGAATGGTATAAAAACTAAAATTCAAGTTTTAGATATACGAAATGGTGCGATAACAATTTCCATTGCCGTTTCGGAAAATTGGCTTTTTGGGAAAAAAAGTATGAGATAAGACATCGTTTTGTAAGCATATTGTAGACTGTACATATATCCTACTTTTATTTTGCATGCATTTATAATGCATTAGGTACAAGACAGGTCGTTGGAATAATTTAATTCAATTCAACTGAGTACCCTACAGTGAGCAACCAAAGGAGAATCATCACTATATATACATTGTACTAGTGATTTCTCAAATACCATTGGATTAATTCTGTCTTGTAAGCATAGACTACATGTACATATATCCTACTTTTATTTTGCATGCATTTATAATGCATTAGGTACAAGACAGGTCGTTGGAATAATTTAATTCAATTCAACTGAGTACCCTACAGTTAGCAACCAAAGGAGAATCATCACTATATATACATTGTACTAGTGATTTCTCAAATACCATAGGATTAATTCTGTCTTGAAATTAAAACGTATTTCATTAAAAGAAACAATGTTTATTTTAAACAAAAGAATTTGACCTACATGTATCTTCAAAACATACATATCTTTTGCTGGAAGATAGTTCAGTCTTTCAACATATTCTCAGACTACTCGAAAAATTAGTGTAATCTATTAAGTTGGCGAATACCTTTAATGGAATTTTATTAGGCTGGAATGCAGTTTGATCAAATTTCCGTTTGGAGCATTGCCTCGTTTATGCGAAAATTCAATAACTGTATCCCATAATTTGATAATTACTGTTTGGCTAGCTAGAATTCGACGGAATTTAGCATAGGCAACAAATAATTTCAGTAAAAATTTCGACAAACATACGCAAATCAATAGACTAATGCATTTGTTGATCTCTGAGCTAGCACAACATACATTATAATAAGATTAAAATGTTTTGCCCAGTTTTCAAATCAATTTGTCAATTTACAATTGCGTACACATGTATTATATTTAGCATTTGTTTCAGTACACTGTACATTTTATTGTGCAGAGATACATGTAGATGTCATAAATATATCTCCTCTTACCTCATCAACCCCACCAAGTGTTCAAGGCATGTCAGTATACCCTGCCACACCTATACAGTTATAAACGATACCTAATTAGCTAATAGGTGCAGGCCATTTCATTTTATCGCATTAGTTTTCTTAATTATGATAGTCACACTATGTTGGCTAATAACTTTTTCACTGCTATGTGTCTGCGTAAATCTAGGAGTTTTATATAAAAAAATGCTTTTGGAAGGTTGCAGTTTCCTATGTTTCTCTCTTATGGACAGGGAATAGATGATGTAAAAAAAACTATGTTGAAGTTATAATGCAAGCTACGCGTCCAAGTTTCAAATATCGATTTGCCTTTCTATTTTATGTGACTTCCGACTTTATAATTCCACAACAAAACAAGTATAATGGACTGGCTTGCATTATAGGTTGTTTTTTCGACGTCAAGTGAATTTGAAAGTGGATTTTTTTTATACGAGGTTCGCACGCGATGCAACTAAATGTTTTTTTCAAATTTTTGATTCACATATACAGGGTGATTTCTTATTCATACTTTTAAAGTAGCAAAAACTTTTTTAAGCGAAATCCAATGTTGCCCTCTATTAATTAATCCTAAATTACTAATTTGCATTTAAAATAACAAACTATTAAATATTAAAAAGCACTAACTATTTATTGGCTATTTAAATTTTAAGTTACATACACTTATCATTGGCTTGCTTTTATCATTGATCAATAAGTAATTTAGCTAAGTTAAAAGTCAGTTTTATAATCAATATACATTTCAGTAGTTTATTTTAATAGCAATCTATAATAAAATAACGATAAACGAGCACATACAGCTTTACTGTTTATAGTAGAACCAGTCTAAAAGCATACTCCTGGGATCAGTGAAAATATATAGACCGAGTATGCTTTGTTAATTTTATATGGGTCCCAAGTCGAGCCATGCACATTTTATGCTTTTATGCTTTTAGAGAAGGTATTCCTTTTCACAGGATGTGCTTAGACAGGTTCTACAGTATCGTGTTTCTATATTTCGTGTATCGAAATCCTATTTTTCATGGTCATCCACGACCGTATACTCTTCCTTATAAAAATCTGGCAATTTGCCCCCTGTCACATAGCATATGTTGATTGCAGTTAAATTTAATTGAATATAAACAGTTAACTACTATAAAGACCTATGTAGATTTCAATATCTAGCCTATGAACTCATTATTTTAAATTCATTTTCTGTAAGATGTCGACATTTAGAAAGTAGTGGCCATGGTGGCCACAGGATAGATAAAAAGTAAGAGGAAAAAAAGTGGTTATGGAAGTCATGGAAATGTAAGGGCCAATTTGTGAGTGTTCAGGGCTATGTATCCATTTTGAACTTGACAACTTTAACCTTTTTATCCAATACCATTGTGGATGGGGTATGCATGCAAAGTTAATGTCATGTCAGAAATTTAAATGAAGAATATTATTGTGGAATGCGTGATGGTAGCTAGCATACTAACCTGTACTGAACTGTTAAACAGAATAGCCTGGACTAAATGTTTCATTATAAAAAAGCTTGTTTCACGAGTACGTGCAACATTCATCTGTTTAATCCTATATGGCCATCGCTGATTATCTTTCTCTACATGTATTTGGCAAGTCAGACGAGGGTGCAATAAGCATATGTTGTTACGCTTATTGTCCATGCCCTTAATGCCCATTATGCATGCTAAGCCTGCTGCAATATTAATAACACGTTGCCACGGTCACTTTTCCTTTGTAAACACGTGGGACTTTGATCTTGACCATGCATAATTAATAAAGGAGTTAACGTCGCCATGTCCATGTCAGACTGGCAATTTCTGTCGAAATGACACCTCACTTGCCATTGTTAACATGCAATGGTTATCCCTGCGGAGGTGCACCAGAGTGATTGCTGCGGTGTGAGAGAATTGCATTTGAAATGAACCGTGGAATCACACGTGCTGTTCTCCTGGGACATTCGGTTGTCCTATCATGGTCTTATTGGCATATGATGATATTGCAGATTTTGTGCTCTACCACCTGTGCAACCTTGTAATGCTCCAACTTCAATTCAATAAGTTTTGAAGGTATCTCTGGCCCGTTTTCTCCCAATGCATGCATGCATGCATGCACTATACCTTCATGCATAATTCCAGAGAAAGCACTTAATACTTGTATAGTTCGGTTTTAGTAGGATTTTGCTAAATTGCCTCTTTTATTGCATTTTCAGGTAAGGAAGCATCTATTTTATTGGTTAGATGTACCTCTGTAATATGTATGGGGTTATGTTGCAGGTAAGGATTTATAAACTGTTTTATGAAACAATTCTAATTTTGCAATGGGTTTTGTTCGTGCACGTAATTACGTTGCTAATTAAGTCTAATTGTTGGTATTAATTATGCAGAATTTTTGCCCCCTTCGTAAAATACTGATGGTATTATTGCGAGCGTCATTGAAAGTACTAATAAATGATGAGAATCCCTTTGGGCTTACGCCAAGCACTATTAACTAATGCAAATGCTGGTAATTGGCTTTTTCATCTTATAATATGCTCTGAAAAATTCGATCAATGGTTCATCAACATGTGGACTGGAATGTCAGACTTATTAAGTTTTTTTTCATAACGCCTAATTTAAAAAAAAAAACCTTAAAGACTGCTAGGAAAATTATTCAATAAAGGAGCTAACAAATATAAACCACCCTAAAGTGGTATTGAATAATTTTTATTGTCCTTAATGTAGGCCTAGACAATTAATACCAATAGTAACATGCTGGAAGATGCAAGCTTGTACTGAAATGGTACCCAATAATTAATTACTCATCTAAGATTGAAAAAAGTGGAAATTTCCTATTTTGCAGCTGATAATTGCAGATGAACCTGTCTGAACGCATATCTAGGCTTAAAGCATATTTTTTTCGTATGAATCCCAGGTACAGGTTCATTTTTTCAGTATACATATCGCACGGGGGAGGTTGATATTTATTCACACTCGGCCTGCATGAACATGTCTAATTTGAGTTTTATTAAAATGTGCAAAAGTATCTTATACTTTCCCATCTCTGAAACAACTTATTTATATTCATCACTTAATATTTTTCATAGATTAATACTATTCAGATTCTGAAAATTGGATGAGATTAACAAGGCGAATATATACAGTGCATATGAGCTCAATCAGCACTCTATTTTTTATTTCATAAGCATAAAGTATTTCATTTTCTCCGAAGGCTTCACATTTTATAGCACATAAATTCTGAAAGTGTATCTTGAAGAGGCATGGATTTTCAATTAGTTTTTGAGCAAATATCATTAGCTTGCACAGATTGGTTTGCCTTCTTCTTGTAAGATTTTCTGGATATCATCTGATAACATGCTCGACAGAGCGTTCTAGGTATTTTCTAAATCCGTAAGGCCTTAATCCTCGTCAAATATTTGTTTTTATCTTATTTCCGCATGTTTACTGCCTCTAATAGAATTTTCTCTGCTTAAAATAATGACAGTTTTTCGTTGATCCGGCTGCATGCATGATTTCGAAGATGTTTACGGTTTCGCTGGATGAATTCCTGCTTCGTTAAACGCTTCTATGTAGAAATGTGATTTTAATTTCACTAAGCTGCAAAAATTTAAATTTCGCCAGCTTGGTATAAAAAATCACTTAATCTTTTTGCGAGTCTTTCAAAGGTATTAATCAAAAACTAATTACGAGGCTTTTCTAGTTCGTTTTTTGTATATAACGACTATTTGGTTGACTAATTTGCTGATGATTAAATCTGCATCTTTTATGTTAAACGAATGGAGGCACAGTATGTGAGTGATTATACAGTATTTATTAAAGTTATCGCCAAATTAGCGCGATTGTTTATAGCATTGTTTGTATACAAGTTTATTACATAAAATTTTATATCACTATTGTAATGCAAACAAAATTGTTTTAAGAAGTTTTGGAAATTGCATGCAGTTTCTTTGAAACAAACCTTTTGCAGCCTTAAATAGGAACAAATTTAATACTAAGAATTAATTAAGAAAGTGCAAGTAAAATGATGTTGAATGGAAGACGATGTGTTTGGAGGAAAATGTTCATTACAGGTCTAAGGCGAAATTAAAAAGTAAACTCATGTGTGTTGATCTAATGTAGTTCAAGCCAATGGACAATAGACAATATAATGTAATTCAAGAAAGTAACTTTTTAATTAAAATACATGTATCTGGATAAATGTTTAGCGAAATTGACCTACATCTTCGATGGACCCAAATAAAAACCACAGAAAACAATAGAAAAAAATTCTCCGGGTATATACATTATGTCCAAGATACTTCAATGAAATCGTTAATTTTCAAATATCGTAAATACATGTACATTGACACGGGATTTATTATTCTCTCAAATCTGGTATCATTAAATTAAAATTGACAGAAATAAGCATTTGTTACCAGTATTTTGTTTGTCTGATATTATAATAACAAGGGGAATTTCCAATGCACTGCGCAAAGCTATCAGAAAATGATATATAGGCTCAAGCACTTAGGGAATTCCCATACCACCTGGGGTTTAATAGAGTATTTACGGTATGTAATTGAGCTAGACATGCAATCAAACAATGGAAATCATTATAGATATGTTAATCCTGTATATAGTTTTCAAAATTATTTTTTAATTAACAACTGGACATGCATGTATATGCATTTCACATGTTTGTTAAGTCATTTTGGATGCATGTATTTAATGTTTGGAAAGTCGTATATGAGAAAAGCGTGCTTAACAGTATTTATTAGCCATAACTACACATAAAACACATAACAACTACGCTTAATACGTCCTGACACAAATTACAAATTTTCATTTTACGACAATTATATAGCCAGGAACAATTAGATAAGAAAATAGGTTTGTAAACGCATATGACGATATCATTTCAATAGGTTAACAAACGTTGGCAGAAATTTAACGTGACAATTTGCGTGTCGTTTAATTACTTTCAACATTTTGCATATATTGGTAAAATATACTCTTGGCATGGTACATACCAATGTACCTCAGCATGCTTCCTCAGTGTTAATAAAAGCTAGCTAGCAATTTGTAAACTTCCTTATTAAAACGTTAAATTGTAGTATTGAATCGGCACGTTATATTGCAACTGGGAGTACATTAGCTGGCTTGCAGGAACATTTTTTATGGTAATGCTAGTCCTTTTCGACGACAAACTGGCGTTTCCATTCCTATATACCTGGGCTGTAATGCACTTGGAAAAGTGGCATTCCCGTGAGAAGCATAACTTTCTCGTCTCTGGTGATTAGAGCAATTGAAGTGCTGAGCAGTTAAGAGAATATGAAGCTGCTGGAAGATTAGATGGAGCCAAGTTGCACTAAAACCCATTTACAACTCCTGCCAGCAATGCATTTCTGAGTATCCTCATGTTGGGCCCCCTAGTAGTATAAGAGAAGTCATTTCTGGCTCACTTTCTTCTTCTTCTTTTATTGAATTTTTATACTTTATACAACAA
>JAQGCC010000259.1:0-44929 GCA_034698905.1 Xestoiulus laeticollis | reverse complement strand
TATTTTTGATAAAGAAATCAATGCACACCTAAAGGATTTTTCAAAAATTTTAAAAACAAAAGGGAAAAACAACAGCTTGAATTTCGGCCCCATCTTAACCATTGTGGATCATAATGGGGATCGCCCCCATAATTTCTGAAATCTTAATTTTTACATAATTAATGTGAGCACAACTTATATCCAGAGTCAAGATTTAAAATTGTTACCTATATTGGTTGTTCTAATTTAGACTAATTTTTTTTAATGATTTTAGCCCAATTATTTGTTTTCCAATTTGCCCCCATTAGACATTTTGGACCATTTGATTCATACTGTTCTTTTTGATCGTGTCTGAAAAGAACGAAGAAACATGCTCATGTAGTGTGCTTAATTTGTTTTTTATGCAAATTTGCAATCCATGTGTCTTAATGTTTGAAGCACAGCTGCCACAGTCAAGTGATATTCATTTTGTCTAGAAAATTGTAGTAAACTGAGTACTCTGATAGCAATGTGTGGCAGCTAAGTGGTTGTGCCCATCTCATATTTTTAATTATGTATTGTACAGAAGCGTTAACCAGTTTAATTTTGGAGTCGAACCTTTAATTTGTCCATCGGCTTTTTAAAAAAAAAAGGTTTAAAGGCCGGTTGCCACGTATTAATGTTTTGTATAATCTTAGGATTCTGTGAAGCACCATTTTCAAAATACTTTGCCAAAGTTTTTTTTAACTTTAAATTATGACTACACATCTACAAGGCTGCAAATTTTGTTTACGAGTAACTCGTGTTAGTTAACGCTATGGAAAACGGATTCATTGGGATTTTGCTATTCCTATAGTTTTATTTATTTAAGCGGGGAGGTTTGTTAATGTAGCATCTATCAAACGAGATGTATTAATCAAGCCAGCTCTAGATACTAGTGGGTTATAATTATTTTAATTTAGTGTGTATCTGGTTGCTAAGTTTCAGTATAGCATGCACAAAGAGCTGGCGAATGGTTAATGAACATTCAGATTTGCATTCCAAAAAAAAAACCGTAGAGTGAATCTTTGTGATTATTTTAAGCACAATTACGATTGTAATTGCGTGAAGACATTCAATGTCTTAGAAATTTGTATTAACACTTTATGAAGGTTTTTTTTTAAATTTGCTCAAGTTAATGTATTTTTTTTAACGTGAATACGGAATGCTCTCTTATGTTTATTGGCTCTTAGTGCATTGTATCGTAGCTAGCAACCACTTAGTTTCCTAACGAGTGTTCAATGGTATGAGCTAAAAGGAATTCTGAACAATTACATTTAAATATATACATGGGGCCTTGCATATAGTTATGGTCGTTTGAAAAATTTCACATTTTTGAACCTTTGGCTCTTTTGCTCTATTTGTAAATGACGAATAATGTTGTGAGTGTTTTATGAATTTACAAAAATGTTTACTAATGTTGTTTGCATTTTTTGCATATAAGTATCTTTAAGAAAAGTTAAATGACTCCAAAACTAAGACGCAATGAAACAGGAAATGAAATTTGGCGTATACGTTAAATGTGTTTTTATATTCCATCATTTATTTCTCTCCCGGTAACAAGCATGTACACTGTACGTACTGGAATGTAAATGCATTTTGTATATTTAATGCGAGTGTGAACTTAAAAATCGACCTCGCGGTAAAGTACGGAGTTTGCCGTTGAATGAGGTGCTGCACAACTTCCCCTTTAAAGCGAATGACACGTAGAGTACATGCACCAAAATTCAATTTCGGAACGTGCTACTGCTGCAACAATCGTGCAATTGGTCACACGAGTCTTTTGCCTGCCCGTCCATGTATAAAAAAAGACTAGCTTTAGATTGATCTACACTGGATAATACTTCGACCAACTTTTAAGATATGTTGCGTCAATTTTCGTGATTGGGTTATTTCTAGAAATAAACTGATTTGTGGTTAAGTTACTGACAATGAAATGCTCTCTGGCTTTTATTGGCATATGAATATTTTAACAATTATATTTCCACCCCCTTCCATTAGTATAGTTGCATGATTACTCTGTTCAAAAAAACCAAGTGAAAAATTCCTTGGTTTCTTAATGTTATTGGGTATTCCTCATGGAGGAAGGCACTATAACCATGGTATTCCTCATTTAAATTTGCCTCCACAAATAAAGTGCATATGCCTTTTATGCATATGTGTTCGGATACTCAGAAGTTACTTGCTAGTAGCTTGTTAAATCTATGTTGTTCTTGGTCTTGACTTGGTAATACACATTAAATTTATCTTCAGACCATGTTTTTTTAATGAAAATTGATATCTGAAGAACTAATATGTTATCCAAGGGTTAAATCAAATATGTTAACATTTGTAGAATAACTTCTTGTCAAATCGCCAAACCAGTCATGCAAGATAACCTGCCAATCGCCCACGATCATGAGCAATTTTAACCTCCCAAGATGGCGTGGTTAATAATTAAGACTCATAATTCCTCAATGGGATACTTCGTGCCAAAGGTCGTATCATGAATCCATGATTTATGGTCGTATTATCATTTATCAAGGATCATTGCTTGTGCTCGTCTCTGATAAACATTTTTGCACATTTCAGAACGGCTTTTATTCCAAGTAAGCTTTCTTGTAGTTTTCAAATACATTCGAGTCATGCTAACACCAAAGGCAATTTAATAACCAAAATATATCATCAAAGATGGATACTCCTATTAAATCTGCAAATGATAAACGTGACTATAGGTAAATATTTTAACACTGCATGTAGGCTAGCGCATGGATGAATGGGTGATTATAAAACAGTAAAAATGAATTCATGTATAAATACAGTTAATGATCAAGTACATGAAGTTTAATATTGAGATAATCTATCAGAAAGATTCTATATGAATTAGAATCAAGATTTGGAAAAATAAGTTCTTTAAATAATTAGCAGCATAATTATATTATATCATTTATCTAATAAGTACATATACAGCTATAAAACTATAAAACCTTGTAAATGTAAGTGACAACCTCTATATAGTGGCCACCTCTGCATATGGATCACTTTTCAGATATTGGCCTTAATGCATACGTACATCATTAATGTCTGTTTTCCTTCATAAAATTATCTGCATGATACAATATATATATTTACCGAATTTGGTCACATAATTTTTGGTACTCACTTTTATATAGCAGGTTTTACTTTACTGTAGCCTACTTTATATATTTATGTTGCATTGAAAAGAAAACATTTTCTTGATCCTTCTACGTACGTAGCCCAGCCTAAATCTGAATAATATCACTAAATAAAACTTTTGCCAAGATAATTAATGTTTCATGAAGGTCTGCGGTCATGAAGGTCAAATTAGTTGAAGTTAATTCATTTATATAACAAAGGCATTTTTTAATTTAGGACTATTAAATTGTCAAATGGCCTGACGGCTATCTTAATTTCGGACGTGTTAGCCAATCAAGGCGATGATAAAACAATTGACCAATGTCTTGAGAACTCGGAAGAAGAAGAGGAAGAGGAAGACGAGGAAGAAGAAGAGGAAGAGGAAGAAGAGGAATCCTTTGAAAGTGGATCGGAAAATGATTCTGATGGAGATGATGTTGAGATACTTGATACTAGTACTGCAAAAGGACAAAAATTGGTATTTAGCTTAATATCTAGTTTCACCCTTTATTCAACGTAATTCCCTTTCATTGTAATGCAATTTATGAATGCATATAATGTTTATTAGGCTGCTGCTGGCTTGTGCATCGGAGTAGGGAGTTTCAGTGACCCAGAGGACATTCCTGGATTAGCTCATTTTCTTGAACATAGTAAAAAAATCATCCAAAAATGAATTAGTTTTATTTGGAATATTGATTCAATTCTCTAATTTTGTTATTTTTATTCTTAGTGGTGTTTATGGGAAGCAAAAAATATCCTGGTGAAAATGCATTTGACGCTTTCATTAAGCGCCATGGTGGTTCGGATAATGCATCTACAGATTGTGAACAGGTATGTCAACATTATCCGTATATTGAAAAAAATGTCAATACTGATTTCACATGGGAAATGCCAACTGTGCTATTTTTTTAAATAGACTGTTTTCCACTTTGAAGTGCATAAGAAACACTTTCGTGAGGCTTTGGAGAGATTTGCTCAGTTTTTCATAGCACCCCTCATGAAGAAAGATGGCATCGAACGGGAAATCGAATCTGTCGATAGCGGTGAGTTTACAAACTTGCTTTTGGTGTAAACTATTTACACGATATATTAATTTGGATTTTTATTTGTCAGAATTTCAAATGAGTCTTCCATCTGATACATTTAGAAAACAGCAATTATTTGGTAGCTTGGCTGCGAGTGGACATCCCATGAGAAAATTTATGTGGGGTATTAATTGTCCTTAATACGTTACTAATTGTGTTAAGTATCTACTGGGTTTTTAATTGTAACCATTTTTGATTTTTTAAAACTTTCAAGGTAATGCTACTACTCTTAAAACTCAAACACTAGAGAAAGGTATTGATGTACATGCGAGGCTATTTGAATTTTGGAAACGATATTATTCGGCCCAGTTTATGACCTTGGCAGTTCAGTCTCAAGGTAAATTTATAGTACAGTATCGGTAAACTGATTTTATAAAACAATAGGCAAAAGGAGAGTACACATACAATCAATACTTTACAGTGTGCATGTTTCCACAATCTGTTCGGCCAATCTGACTGTGCTTGGACTCACAATTGTGTCGGATTACCGAGACTGCACTGTGTTCCATTAAATATTGATAGTTGAAGTGAAAGCCAACACCTCGCTTCATTATTTCTTATTTTCAATAGAATCCTTAGATACTTTGGAGGATTGGGTTAAAGACATATTTTCTGAGGTTCCAAGCAAGTAAGATGTTTCAAATGTTATAGGCCTAGGCTATATTAATTTTATGCATGCATTGACGCTCATTTTAATTTCACTCTAATTTTGGATGCAACTGATATTGTCATTGCAGCAATCTTCCACCGCCTTCTTTTACCCATCTAAACGATGCCATGCCATTTAAAACTCCAGCTTTTTCAAAAATGTATAAAGGTATATACAGCATACTGTATCTCATTTTACAATATAATCAATATTGTTGTCTTCTACCGGGTCTTGATATAACGAACAGTTGGGCTAGTGACTTCATTATCACACACTTCTAAATGACTGTTTATAACGAACAGCAATTTGATGCCGTAGATTAGAGGCAAAGAACTTCCTGCTGTGCCATAAGATTCTTCATTTCATCTCCTTGGCGTTCGTTATAATGAGAGCTGACTGTACATTTTAATAGAATTAAGGGTTGATATTTATTGAAATGTAATCTTACAGTTGTTCCTGTTAGAAGCTCTCATCAGTTGGACATAAATTGGGCCTTGCCAAGTTTGCTGAAAAGTTATCGAGTAAAGCCGTTGGAGTATTTGTGGTTTTTGGTTGGACATGAAGGCAAAGGCAGTATTTTGTCATACTTGAAACAGAAGTATGTACATTTATTTGATCAGTGGATGCATCATGTTATGCATGATATTAAGTTATCTCCTATAGTGGCTTCAAATATTGTATATTATATAAAGTTAGCATTTGTTTCAGGGTTTGGGCTCTAAATTTGTGGACTGAAGATGGGCAATCTGGCTTTGAACATAATTCATGCTATGCTTTATTTGGCATTAGTGTTGAATTGACTGATGAGGGTCTAGATCATATTTTTGAGGTAAACTTGTCATTTACGATTCATTTATATTTTATTGGTGATTGCATGTCGTCTTATGCTAGAATTGAAATTCTGCTTTAGGTTATCACAGCAATATTCAGTTATATTGAAATGTTGCGAAGAGTTGGACCCCAAAAAAGAATCTATGAAGAGATTCAAATTGTGGCAGAAAATGAATTTCGATGGCAGGAGGAAGTAAGAATTAATACATTGAAGTAATCCGATAAGTGTGGAATATTTTAACAGCATATGCTTATGTGAATTCTTGCAAGATTAGTGCGGCAGATTACGTCGAAGCCTTATGTCACAATATGCAGCTATTTCCACCAGAACATTATATTGCGGGAGATGAATTAATGTTTGAGTATGATGAAAAGGTAACATTCCATTAAAGTAAATTAAGATTTGCATTGCAAGTAAGATTTCAGTGCAGTTATACTATTTTCTTTGATTAATAAGTTAATAGAAGAATGTCAACGCTATCTGACACCGGATTCCGCTAACATTATTTTAACCTCGAAAAGGTTTGAAAAAGAAGGCATGTGCGAGCAATTTGAGCCATGGTACCAAACACTCTATTGTGATAATGGTAAGAGTATTTTATACTGCTATCGTTTTTTTTTTTTTGTTTAGTAGCTTTTCAATCATTTTATTCCTATCATTTTAGACATTAATCCTGAATGGCGGAAAGCCTGGGAAAGTAAGTTAAAGAAAAATAATTACAGCATTATAAGTGATCCAATTTTTTGTATAACAAAGTATGTATTTATTTCAGACTTGGAGCCCAATCCAGCATTTCATCTTCCACTTGTTAACAAATTTATCGGTATGTATTCTTGACCGATTCACACTGCATCTAAACAGTCAAATTTTTTCTTATAAACTGTCATTCTTTTTCTTTTTTAGCCACTGATTTTAATATCAAGGAGCCGGATCTCCAACTTTCCAGTACGCCTGTAAAAATTTTGAATGATGCACAGAGTCGCTTGTGGTATAAAAAGGATTCAAAATTTCTAGTTCCAAAAGGTGCGAGTGTTGCGTGTTATGCATTTGCCATCATCTGTCGATGTACGTGCTGCTAACGTAATTCAATTTTTCTTTTAGCCTTTGTGAATTTTCACCTCATTTCACCAATTGCAAACAGTTCGCCTCAAAGGTTAGATAAATGAGCTTCAAAAGACCATGATTTTTTGCTTATTCTCCTACTCGGTTCATTTCTTAATAAAAAAATATCTTGTTTAACAGTGCCGTGATGTTAGATTTGTTTGTTAATGTACTTGGCCAAAATATAAAAGAGGATGTTTATGCAGCAGATGTGGCTATGCTGTATTATAGCATTCACGATGATGAAACTGGATTAATCGTTAAAGTCAATGGATTAAATCATAAATTGCCTGTAAGATGCCACTTTAGAGTTATTGGATATTGGATGTTCATTTCATAAACAATATATTTTAAAATCGACTGCTTTCAGATTCTATTTGAGACTATATTGGACCACATTGCAAATTTTGATGTGACCGATGCCTTATTTAATGCAGTGAAAACTAATCTCGGAAAGTCGTATTATAATACGTTTATCAAACCAAGCAAATTATGCCGGTTAGTGCTATTTGATAATCAATATCCAATTTTTAGAGTGAATCTTATTTACGCAAAATTTATTTCATGTAGAGATGCACGGATGTCGATTTTGCAGCAGGTTCATTGGACACCTGTCGATAAAAGAGCTGTTGTTAACAGTATAACTAAGGACATGCTCCTTGCTTTTGCAAAGGAATTCAAAAGTCATTTATTCATTGAAGGTTTAGTTCAAGGGAATGTGACTGCGGCGGTATGCGATTAATTCAAGCAATTTCATGCTATCTTCATTAAATTTTTTTCAAAAAAACTAACACATACATTTTTAATTGTAGGAAGCCTTGGGATTTGATAAAATGGTGCGATCGAAACTCAATTGTACCGAAGTGCCATGGAATTTATTGCCAGAGGTATTTTTGCCCTTTGTATTTTAAAGCTTTACGCATTCTGTGACTACTTACTCGAACAGCGTTTATTTTACTGCTAAGGTAAGAGTTATGAAGTTGCCCGAAGGGGAATACTATTGCCGCGTAAACAGCTTTAACTTGGAAGATGGAAACTCCGTAGTGACGAATTACTATCAGTCTGGACCTGCAGATATTTATAAATCGTGCCTGATGGATTTACTAATCGTAAGTGGCACGTTTCTGCCGTATTTATCTTGCGGTTATGCATTTATTTGTCACTAAATGATAGTTTCCGTTTCAAAGGTGTTGATGGAAGAGCCATGTTTCGATTTTCTTCGTACTCAAGAACAATTAGGCTATAATGTATCTTGCATGTGCCGCAATACATTTGGAATCTTGGGCTTCAGCGTAACGGTCCATACTCAAGCTGATAAATTCAGGTAAAACATTACTTATCTTTTAATGTGAAGATGTCAACACGTACTCATGCCTTTTGAAAGGCTAGGGTGTTATGAGATGCAGCTCGTCCACATTAAATTGCAATAAATTTAAAACTTTCAGTTGCTCTCAAGTCAACGAAAAAATTGAAGAATTTCTTAAAAATTTTAAAAACTCCCTCAACGAAATTTCTGAGAATGAATTTCAAACACAGGTAGAAATTAACTCTTTATATGCATAAAATGAAGTTGGCTTATATTTATGCGACAAATCATTAAGATGAGCATTTTACTTTAAGGTGACTTCCTTAATCAAATTAAAGCGATGCGTGGATTTGCACTTACAAGAAGAAGCCGATCGTAATTGGTCGGAAATCATCTCCCAGAACTATGTTTTCGATCGACTCGAAAAAGAGGTAATCTTCTATATTAAATTGAAATAGCGATGTTGGCATGTCTACGATATGTTATTAACTAATAACGGTTGATGCAGGTTGGGTTCTTACATAAAATTGCACTTACGGAAGTACAAGATTGGTTTCAGCATCACACGAATGGTGGCAACAATTTCAAAAAATTAGGGCTCCAGGTGAGTTTTACCATATTATAAAAACTATTGGGTTACTTGTGCAGAAGCATATTTAAGAACCATTTTTTTTTGGACAAAAAGTGATCAGCTGGACTAAAATTTTACATCCACATTTTTTGTTATCTATTACAGATTGTTGGAACAGGAAGAATGCACGAGGGTATAAAATCGGGCCGCAAGAGACGTTCATCTTCACGTAGCTGTGGACATCAGGGAGACAAACCTATGAAAGCCGCCCAGAAATTATCGGACGATAAGAGTGGTGCTGTTCATGGTGGCAAGGTAAAAAAGTTGGATGAGACTAAAGGTAAAAAAGATGCTTCCGGAACTGGTAAGGATAGTATTAAAATTGGTGAAAGTGGAGACCTCGGGTTTGACGATGACAGTACCGTGTACACTTTGCAATGTGTTCCTCATCCTGATTGCCAGAAAGAAGAATGCTTCATTACCGACATTCGTTCCTTCAAGCAATCACTTATGATTTATCCCGTAATTAAAATTACTAAATAAATTGTTCTGAAATGCCCCAAAATTGTCTTATTGGTAAGAGAAATAACTGATACAAATTATTGAATACTAATTTACAGAAAATAATGTAAGTTGCCCACCAAAATAGAACAAAATGAACGTCATAGTAGAATTTGAACTCTATCCAAAGCTGTGGCCTTAAGAAGGCCTTTTTTCTAATTATTTTTTTATTTAATTTTAAAAACTGATAGGAACAAAAGAAATGTACGAAGACCTAGGATAAATATTCTATTATTTGTTTAAATTTTTTGTTTATGTAGATGTATAATACATTTTATGGAAATATGTCCGTAAAGTTTACCAGACCCTCTACAATTATAAACTTTATAAACATATTGCCATGAAATGGAATATACATATTCAGAAAGAACAAAAATTAAATAATAGAATATTTAAGCAAGGTCCTCGTACATTGCATTTGTTCCTATCAGTTTCCAAAATTAAATGAAAAAATAATTTAGAAAAAAAGGCTTATTCTGGTATGCAACCCTCTTAAATTAAAACTTGTCCATAACAAGACTAGGAATTTACAACGAAAGGCTCTGCCGTTAAAGTACGCTATGGGTGCATCTAAATTATAAAATGACATGACATGTATACATGTTGAAACACTTTTATTGAAAGAATAACATAAAATGCAGAATTAGTTCGTTCTGTTTGCTTATCTGTAACACAGAATGGAAAAAAAACTTGCTCAAAAGGTAAGGAGAAAGTATGGTTTCTTCAGTGTTGCCAATAAATAAGGATTTAATAAAGTGTTCCAAGCCAATCATGTCATGGCACACAAAGCAGGTTCTAAGTTAGTAATGTAATGTGGTATTGCATCCATAGTTTCAGAGTTTAAACGTGATGTATTGGGCCTCGTGTACATGATGGCTTATTTTGTTGCAAAAGACATGCCTTCCACAACACACGAGCTTCTGTTCTTATGAATATGGTATGGCCTCCTTTCGTTTGTTTAAACAATTATTTCACTGTTTATTCCAGTCGTTAATTAGTGGCATAGCTTAGATGGTAGACGAGCTGGCAAAACTCAAATTTGAATCTAGAAATATAAACGACGACTTTTACCCTCCATGACCACATTGAAAGATGCTTATTTCAGTTGTTAATGCTAGAAGTATTAAGCATAGTCACATCCTAAAACACCTACCGTCACAGCTGTTGCTATCGATTGTATAAGTTGAATCCACTCTTCTTTCTTGAACCCGGGTGTCTACGTTGGTGCTACCGAGACAGGAGTCATCCTCGTCGAGGCCAGATGGCGGAGAAATTCGGCGCTTTTTCGGACCCAAACCTTCGCCAATAATGACCGGGGTCATCATGGGGATACCGGCACTTCCACTCGCAGATGCTGCCGCACCGCAAGGCGAAGCTGGAGATGTGCCGGAAGAGGAAATGGTCTCGTCACTGGGTGTGAATGGGCCGCTTCCGATTTTTGGTTCCAGGGAAGCTGCTGCTAATATACTACAGGCCGTATTTTCCACCGCTTTTCTTTCTTCGGAAGATTTTAAAGTTGTCACGCGCCAGTCCAGTGCGCCAAATAACTGATCGATATCCTTGGAACTCCCCTATGGATAAAAATGAGGTATTTCGAAATGGCTCATTTTGAAATTAAGAGGGTTGCATACCAGAATAAGCCTTTTTTTATATTTTTTTTTTAATTTTGCAAACTGATAGGAACAAATGAAACGTACGAGGACCTAGCATAAATATTCTATTATTTGTTTATATATATTACATTTTTTGGAAATATGTTCGTAAAGCTTACCAGACCATATATAATTAGAAACTTTACAGACATAATTCCATGAAATGGAATATTCATATACATAAACAAAAAATTTGAACAAATAATAGAATATTTATGCTAGGTCCATGTACATTCCATTTGTTCCTATCAGTTTCCAAAATTAAATTAAAAAAATCATTTAGAAAAAAAGGCTTATTCTGGCATGCAACTCTTTTAATTAAAAAAAAAATCCGTTGTATGCTCACCGAAACTAAAAATACTCTCATGATTTCTCCATCCATTGCTGTAAGGCGAACACTTTTTGGACTAGGGCGATCAACAGACATTCCAGCCCAAACTTTGGTATTGAGCACAACTCTCAAACTCCCTTGTGTTCTTGCAACTTGATTAAGAAATAGAAAAATCCTATCATCTCTTAAATCAAGAAAGATTTAAAAAAAAAAATACATTTTGCATTAATAATTAAATGTTACCCAATCTTGAATGTATAGAACCATCTTCGAGCTCCTTGTCGTTTAACCTTAAAAGACCTCTACCTTTTTCCACCCAAGACAAAGTGCCTTTATCATACGTAAATAATTTGCAGTTCATCTGGATAAAAAACAAAATGCATTACACGACCGTGTCGGGTTACTTTGCTGACAAAATGACGTCTTATTCAGAGCTTGATCGTACTTGCAAAACGTTTGATTCATCTTCTTCTCCCGTTACAATGGCAACTTCTTCGTATGTTCTCTTCACCTGACGTGATTCATATTCCAAGGCAGACTCGGTCAAACTCTTAACATGTTTACCTCCTGCGGTACACGATAAGGATAATTAAAAGAACGCAAAGATGCCGGGTCGGAAAGGCCAGTCTACTTACCAGTATCGCTTCCAGCTTCTTCGGCATCGTCGCGTTTACTATTGTATCCTTTATTGTGAGAGTTTCCTTTAAATACCATTTCTCCAGCCCCGAACGAGACCTCATTAGTTCCATTAGCAATTCCAAAAGCAGCCTGCACATTCTAGAAAATGGGTACTTGGTGGTACATAGGAACTAAAGATCACCAGTTTGCGTTGTTGTGTATGAAAACCAACTTACAGTAACTCTCTCGTTCATATTTTGTCCAAAGACAAAACCGGCACCTTCGTTGGCAGGTGGTCCGTTAGGATTTGAGCTAGTCAAACAGATAACAATCAATCGTTTTTGTAATTTGCAAAATAACCAAGCTGGCGTTAGCCGGATAATCTACCTTGCGTTAGGCGGACTCGAATTGGCTAAAGCTGCGGCGTTATCTCTCGGAGGTGGTGATGAGTGATCTGCCGGGGAAGTATAATTATGAGATTGTGCGGCCGATGTGGTGGCGATCTGGGAGCTGTTCTCAACTACCAACGAGGTCTTCCTCAAATTACACTCTTTTGTTCGGTTTGGATTCGATAAGGATGCATCCTTTTCTTGTCCCGTATCTGGATAGCTATTATCTGTAGATTCTCTCGTAGTTGACACTTCTGAATTTTCTGGCTTTTTTCCTTGAAATGATAAAACCGACACAAGATGTCGCATTCTGTTTCTCGCCACATCGTTTCTAAGGCCGGAATTAATAGTCGTATAAGCAGTACTTATTTGTATACTTTTAACACACAAGTAGTGCTTATTCGACGACTATGAAATCCAGCCTAAGTTTCCAGTTTAATAAGTCATTGAATCAACTCACCAGCAGCTAGGGAATTGTCCACTTTTAAAAAAGGGTTATTTAAAATCGGGGGCTTCAAACGAAAACTCGAACTAACGCTGTTTGAAGTATTATCTGTACCGTGAAACGAGAAAAAGGCAATCCATAACGTTTGAAGTGCACGATTCTGATTTCATAAGCTTGAAAATGCATTTTTACCTGAGTCATTATTGCATCTACCCAACACCAGTGTAGCTGGTGCCAAGATAGGACGAGATTCTGTGAGAATGGTGAACAAATTAGTTTGTTTCAAAACCTCCAACGATTAAAAATCACATAGATGGCTTACTCTTACCTTTGTGATCTGTACTGTCTGCCATACTGCGGGTAGGGATGCCTGCCTTAACAGCAAATGGGTTGTGTACCATTCTCGGGGGACTCAAAATAGATGCTAATAACAAAATTTTATTTTTAAAAACACATATGAGCTATAAATGAACAAATATTGGAAAATCAGCTTACATGAGCCTGAACATCCAATATCAGTAATATCACTTGGTGAATCGCCAGAACGTTCTAAATGCTATAGCACACAAAATGTTAATTGTAAGACAAATGGATTATTAGTTACCGTACACTTTAATTGCACATTACAAAAAAGTAAGTAAAAAATTCGTTTTAAAATTATAATGAACTTCTTTATCAAAAATGTCTTATTCAATTTAATAATTTAGTTGCTTTTTTGCTCAGAAATAATTGCTTAAATGCTGTCGGACTCTTGTTTCTTTGTAGATGTACAAAATATAAGGAAAAATCGTATCTCCAAAAGGCCTACTTGTTCTGAAGATGAATTACGCCGTTCGTTCCCAGGAGTCCTGAACCTGTTATCTGAAATAGGACCTAAAAAAGGAAAATTGGGTCCTTTTAATCGACTCATCGTTTTAATCCAGGTAACATCTGCCTCGTAATTTTATCCTTTGATTACACCGAAAAATTGCAAATTGTAGACTAAAATTGAATTGTGTGAGTGCATGTATGAATTTAATTTCATCCTCCCATATGGAAAAATGAGTACAAGGGTTTTAGGAAAATTCCAGTGATATATTTATCTGTCTAAAAACCGATTTGAGGCGGTTGTGCCCACTAGCTGTTAATTATATGGGTAATGCAGAGCTATTAATATAACTTTTTTCATAGAGTTTTGCAGTGCAGCCTACTCGTTCAAATTTTCCTCTATGAACTTGTTTAAACCAGCCTTGAATGAAGGCCCAGTCAATTCTTTGTAAAGACTGTTTTGACTTCTGGTTAGCAAACACCACATTTAGGCCATCAGCAATAGGAGGCCAGGTTGGGAAATTACACCCTGTCTAGTTAAAGGCTTACCTGGCAGTGAATTAGCACGAAAATGCTCATCTAATGGAGACGTGCACTTTTGCGCGTTGCACACATCTTATCACTTTTTTTAAGAAACTGCAAATAATACGTTGTACCACATGCTCAACAGCATATAGTACATGATTTCACCTTCGATATTATTGTTGATAATTAAACTGGCTCAATCTGGCTTGTACTTTCCTGGACAATGCAAGCATTAAATTTATGGGATGGATCAGGCCCATCAGAATTTGTCATGGCTTTTTGTTGTAAAAATATTTTGTTGAAAAAATATGCCGTATTTACTCAAGTACCCTCTTGGGTGCAGGCCCCATCCAAATACCCATAGTACGATTAAATGATTATGTATGCTATTGTGAGTGAACGCAACGTATAAAATATATTCTACCAGTAGAAATAGCAAGTTATTTTAACGTTTTTTTACGACGAAATATTTCTGCGCACGAGGGCTAAACGCCGATGCCAGGGAAAGGGCTTCTATCACTTATCTGGAAATTTTACTACAAGGTGTGGGGACTTTATTCCCAAATTAGGGGAATGTCTTACACATAGAGAGCTATACTGTACTTCGGTTTAAACTCTCATCGGAAAGAGCCTCCAACTCGGAAATTTTGCCCTTTCAAAAAATTCCCACCGACCTCAACCAGGGAGCGAAACATGCAACTTTGGACTGAGAGGTATAACCACGGAACCTATTCGATCATCGGCGCAGCGTTAACTAAATTACTATTTTGCGCCATATATATATATTTAAGAATTTTTTGCTTACTCAAGTAAATATGGTAGGCCAATATTGAAAAATAACTACGATTAGGCTTGCTAACACGTCGGAAATTACAAATAACGTACCACAAGTTGATTTTTTCAAAATTCATTGTTTCGAGTTGAAGTTCACTAAATAATTCAACAAATTAATGAGGAAGTCACGTAGGACAAACTGGAAAAAAACACCACTTGCTTCTATAGGATTCTTAGAAGTAAGATAGTTCTTTTAAATCATGGCATCATTAAGTATTTTTGCCAAACAATTTTGTACAGTCACACCTTGTCTGAATGGGGATAGCATTGAAGAGCACATGTTGTATGCTCAATTACAACATATTTCAGATTGAAAATTACCAAATAGGCCTATTATAAATGAGAATACATATAGGCCTACTGTAGATCGAAATATTACATTACATCATTGTATGTAGAATCCATTTTAATTGAAATATAGTCGAAAATTTACAGGAAAAACATGTTTCCACCCTGTATTTTAGTAGGGAATCCCACTGACCCCTTTCGTTGGCTTTGACGTTTTTCCCAGTTTATTTGAATTAAAACTAGAACTTACAAAAACACTTTTAAAACGTGGTTCGAAGCTACGATACGGACTCTAAAGCCTTAAAACACAAAATATACCCCTATAATCGAAATTATAAATATATGAAAAGCCTTTCTTACGATTCTCCGCGACGATAGGCTTAAACATAAGCAGCAAATGCAGTTTGTATAACCCAAAATGAAATTCGTTTTACGCTTTTAGTGTATGCGAGTCATTTGACTCGTTTGCATTTCATTATATCAATAAAAGATACGCGTTAAATAAAAGCGTGCAACGAACGAAATGAGTAAGGCACTACCGATTCAAACCAGCCATAACTGGCGCTTACCAGAATTGAAGTCCGCCATTTTCAGTTGACATGTAGAGGGAAAATTGCAATGTGAATGTGGGATTGTGGGACTTGTACTGCCCTCTAATGTTTTTTTTTTTTAAAATGTACTTGAGCGCTAAAAAACCGTATTAAACAAACAGGAAGATGCTCCTAATTAACGCTAATTTTAAATTAACTTTCTAAGTAACGTATATTTATTTTTAAAATATTTTCAATTTGCTAGGAAATTAGATAAAACAAGCGGGAATATAACGTGGTCAAGAAAGCGATGGTGGTATAGTGGTGAGCATAGCTGCCTTCCAAGCAGTTGACCCGGGTTCGATTCCCGGCCATCGCAAGATTTTTTTTCGATTCTACTTTATTCCAATTTTAATTCACGTGTAATTTATTCCGATTATATTTTTAATATCAATCCATATAATTGCATAGGCACACACAACTCAAAGTATTCTTTGTTTCGAGGTGGGGTTGAAATTTAGAAGCTGAATGCCCTATGACAACGGCGCTTTATTTAAATGCCTTCAGATTCAGAAGCAGACATCACAGAATTCACAGTGCAGACATTCTGAATACAATCAATACATTCATTACATTGTAAATTTTAGTATGGATTATCGGTTTGCAAAAATCGTTTTTTTTAAAGTTGGTGTGGTAACGCGCATTTATTCGAGTTTTATTTCGTCTATAAGATTGAAATAATAATCTGGGATATTCTTGTGTGCAAATGATTGCAGGCGATATACATGTCAATTGCTGTCAAATTGCAGGGTTGAGCCACAAGGACAGTGATTCTGCTTTTGGTAACACTCGCAATCTTGACAATGAAATTGTTTAGCAAAGGTACAGTAACTTCTGTATTGGATATCAGTGTATTTCTTGGGGAAATACGAAAACATCCATCTATATGGAATAATGCTTCTGAAGAATTTAAAGATCTAAATAAGAAGAAGCAGGCCTGGGAAGATGTCTTCAAAGTTATCTACAGTGACTTTGAGGAGAAGACGGATGAAGAGCAAAAAGATATTGGTATAAGTTTTATTTTGTTTTACTTTCATTTATTGACGTTTCTCATAATTTGCAGTAAATTAAAGAGAATTCTATGGTATTTATACTGTATATAAATATAGTTTCTGTTCCTTTCTCTGTATAAGATATCACACATTTTTTAAATTGTATAGCGTATACGCAGCCATCTAGCTGTAATGAATATTATACATGTACATAGCCTACAATATACAATGTAGACTCTGTTGTGTCTGCATTCGGACAAATTCCTGCATGGTTTTATGTATTTTGTACGACTCGTGCCGGCCCCTTGTCATATTTCACGATGTACTGTGATAGGGAAATTATGATAAAACAACCATACATTCTTAATTTCAGGTAAAAAGCTGGTAGCTAAATGGAAGAATGTCAGGAGTAGATTTGCAGGTTACATCCGGAAAAGACTGAAACGTGGTGTAGATCCTGAAGGAGGAAGAAATTATATTTACGGCAAACAGCTAGCTTTCTTACTCGTTTTGGATGATTTCAAAACTGGACAACCTAGTATTGAGGAGGAAAATTCAGAAACGTCAAATGTAGAGCAGAGCGTGACAGAGATTACAGTAAACGAACCTTCGCCCGATTTTCAAAAAAGTGAGTTGCAACCAGCACGGAAACGACGACGGATAGACATCGTAGATGATTGTCTAGTGGAATGTACGAGTGATCCGGAACCGACATTTACCCCATTTCAAGAGCCGGTTATTGTAGAAGACCATATAGTGCAAATTAAGTGTGAACCAGAACTGACACTTCCCCCATTTCAAGATCCAGTTATTGTAGAAGAGTGTCTAGTGCAAATTAAGTGTGAACCGGATCACACATTTCTTCCACTTGAAGACCCAGTTATCCCAGAAGACCGCCTACAGCATTTGATGAGCAAACCAAAATCGACATTTTTTCCACTTCACGAACGAGTTATCGTAGAAGATGGTGAAACACAATTTAGGAGTGAACCGGAACATTCCCCTCTTCAAAAGTCACATATCTCAGAAAACCGACTAGTTCCATTCATGAATAAACCGGAAACGACAATACGATCCCCATTTCAAGAACCAGGCGAACAGGACGAAGATGACAACAAAGCTTTCTTTGAATCGCTACTGCCTGCCGTGCGTTCATTCAACGTCGATCAAAAGTTGGAATTCCGAGGGGAAATTCTAAAGTTGATTCTTTTGATTAGGAGGAATGGTAAACTGGCAGTTCGTTAATCATTCCTGGAGTATATTCATCTATGGCCCCATTATCTCATAACAATCAGAAGTGCATCAAGTTTAACAACAGGCAGGAGGCACATGTACGAAATTGCGAATACAAAAGTGTGATAATTGTCTAGCTGGACGTGTTATTGCATGCGCACATGCCTTATAATACATTTGCAGCACTTGGGACTCTTGTTTTGAAAACATATCTAGACGAAAATGTGAAACAGAAAACGACATACAAGTATCTTTATAAAAAAAAAATTGTCAAACATAAACATAATTTTTATGGGATTTGGGATGCCCAGACAGTGAGGAGGAGCTAGATTATGACAAAATTCTCGGACGTTCTTTATGGATGGCCCTTGGTGCTATGCTCCAGTCACACCTTGGCCATTAATCTATATGCCTTGGCTCCAGTCAGGCAGTGCTCCAGTTCAGTGTCCAGTGCACGACCCGTGGTCCAGTGCTTACGAGCTCGAGTGCTTACCTTAAATTTAGAAGCTGAATGCCCCATGTCAATAACAGCGCTTTCTTTAAATGCTTTTGGCAGCAGACATTTGTATTCACTATTTTGGAACACATTGTCCATTTTGGTTTGGATTTTGCAAATCTTTGTTTTACATTATTTTTAAATTTGGCGTGGTCACGCGCGCATTTATTCGAGTTTAGTTTCGTCAAAGAAATAGTAACCTAGGATATTCTTGTGTGCTGGTGATTGCAGATGATATAAATGTACATGTACGTGTAATTGCAATTGGTGTCAAATTGCAGGATTGACTCTCAAAAACTGGTTGTTTTTTATCAACACTGTTTTATAAGGACAATGAAATTGTTTAGCAAGTGTTCGGACACTTCTGAAGTGGATATCCAATTATTTATTAAGGAAATACAAAAACATCCTGCTATATGGAATAATCCTACTGAAGAATTTAAAGATCCAAATAAGAAGAAACAGGCCTGGGAAGATGTCTGTAAAGCTGTCTTCAGTGACTTTGAGGAGAAGTCAGATGAAGAACAAAAAGATATTGGTATAAGATTGATTTTGTTTTGCTCACATTTATTTATGACATTAAAATTTTCTTAATTTACAGGGAAGAGAAATCATTTTTATTTACAGTATTTCCTATATTGATTTCTTTTCTTTGTATAAGATTAGGCGTACAAATTATTTAAATCTGTGTAAATACTCAGAAAAATCAGAAAATATATATAAGATGCGCATGTTTCAGGGTGACGTAAACCATATGTCTGCGATATGATCTCACGATATGTGATGTGGAAAACTATTTTGCGTAACCAATGACTATTATAATATAAAATAATAATAAAACAAACACATTCTTAATTGCAGGTAGAAAGCTGGTAACTAAATGGAACAATATCAGGAGTAGATTTGTGTGTCATATTCGGAAACGATTAAAGCGTGGTGAAGATGCTGAAGGAGGAAGAAAATATCTTTATGGCAAACAGCTAGCTTTTTTGCTAGTTTTGGACGATTACATAACTGGACAGCCTAGTATTGAGGAGGAAAATTCAGAAACGTCAAATGCAGAGCAGAGCGTGGCAGAGATTACTGTTAGCGAACCTACGTCCGAATTGCAACCAGCAGGGAAACGACGACGTATAGCCATAGTAGATAATTGTCTTGTGGAATTTACGAATGAACCGGAACCGTCATTTACCCCGTTTCGGGAGCCAGTTGTCGTAGCTGACAATATAGTGCAAATTAAGTGTGAACCGGAACTGCAGTTTGCCATACTTCAAGAGCCAGCTGACGTAGAAGACCGTCTAGAGGAATTTATGAGTGAACCGGAACAGACATTTACCCCATTTCAAGAGCCAGTTATTGAAGAAGATAGTCCAGTGCAAATTAAGTGTGAACCAGAACAGACATTTTTCCCACTTCATGAGCCAGCTGTCGTAGAAGAGTGTTTAGTGCAAATTAAGAGTGAACCGCAACCGACATTTCTTCCACTTCAAGAACGAGTTATCGTAGAAGATCATCCATTGAAAATTAAGAGTGAACCGACATCTCCACTTCAAGAGTCACTTATCGAAGAAGACGATGAAATGCAATTTATGAAGGAACCAGAACATTCTCCTTTCCAAGAACCTGCTATCACAGAATATTGTGCTTTTCAATTTATGAGGGAACCGCAACATCATCCTCTCCAAGAGCCAGCTATCGTAGAAAACCGTCCATTTCAATTTATGAATGAACATGAACCGACAATATCTCCACTTCAAGAGCCAGTCGAACAGAGCGTAGATGATGACGAAGCTTTCTTCGAATCGCTACTGCCTGCTGTGCGATTACTGGACGTTGATCAAAAGTTGGACTTTCGAGGGGAAATTCTAAAGTTGATTATTTTTATAAGGAGGAAAGGTAAACTGGCAGTTCGTTAATCAATCATTCCTGGGGTATGTGTTATATATGGCCCCATAATTAACATTCGGGTGTCTGTCAACAGGCAGGAGGCACATGTGCAAATACCTTCGCAATTCCATCAAAAATAATTTGTGGCAATTGCCCAGCTGGTGTTGTTGCATGTGCACATGCCTAATTTGCAGCACTTTGTGTGCATTAATCATGGGCTTCAGCCCATTTTTACGATTAGTTATATGCCAAAAAACCAGGTAAATTACTTTTGTGTTTAACATTTCCTTATCATGATATCAGAAATGCGTTCATAATTTTCTCCATCATGGTAAAACATTTCACTAAGCTTTGACTAAAAATAAGTATAATTATGGTAGTTAACTAGTTTCAGAGGTGAAAGGTTTTTATTTGACCAACATGACAGGACAAATCAAGGCTGCAGGAATATACTTCTAATTAATGCAGTAATTTTTTTTACAATTTCCATTATATTTATACAAGTATCTTAAAAATGAATAAAAACACTTGTGATGAATATTTTTTATTTTAATTAAATTGCAATTCCCTTGTTAAAAGTAACTCAAAGTTAAATATTTTCAATCTTGATCTGTGGTTGGCCAAAATCTTCATTCCTTAAAGTAAAAGAACCGAATTTGTAAAGTTATAGCCAATAATCAACATATTTTTTTTGGGTAACAGCAATTTCAGATATTCATATTCACACCATAGAATTAACAGGTCTGAAGACCGTCATGAATAAGAATTCATCATTAACTAACTGCCCCAAAAAATTATACAAGTTTTAACATTTCGTACCGAAAATGATCATTGGTGGGATATTCTGGATACGACTTCTTGGTATTTTTGTTTCCCCATAAAGGAACAACCTGAAAATGTAATAAAATTCAATTTTAAATTTCAAGAATGCATTTTGTAACATGTTTAAAATATTGCATTTACATCACTCACCCCAAATTTATCTTGGTCGGTTTTTCAAAAAGTTCCAAAATTTGACTAAACCAACCCAAATACTCACCCGTAATGAAAGGTTCATTCGTTTTACTGGTCCACTCGAACAAATTTTTGAACATGAATAAACAACAGCATAGTAAACAAGAATTTAACGAAGGAACTGTTTATTAATCAAATTCCAAGTCCCATATTACATCAGTTATTCAAAACTTTGAAAACTGTTTCTTAGAGCCTGGTCCTTTCGTCACTTTGAGAACATTAAAACGAACAGTCTTGCTCAATGGGCGGCATTCACCAACAGTTACCACATCACCAATTGCGACATCCCTGAAATTATACAAAATGATACATTTATAAGCTATCATCTAATTATTACTAATTCATCAAAATTTACATTGTACATAAGGCAATTTCAGCTATTCATTTTCACACCACGGTATATTAGGTCTGAAGACCGTCATGAATAAAACTCATCATAAATTTGCAATAAATAAAACTTTAGGAGATTTTAAAAGTTTCGTACCTAAATGCTGGTGAGAGATGAACAGACATGTTCGTATGCCTTTTCTCAAAACGGTTGTATTTCTTAACGTAATGCAAATAATCCCGTCGGATAACAATGGTCCTTTGCATCTTCATTTTCTGGACTACACCAGTTAGGAGACGACCTCTAATGCTGATGTTCCCTGTGAATGGGCATTTCTTATCGATATAGGTACCAGCAACAGCCTAGAAAATAGCAGGAAAGCACAATTTTCAACACGTGTTCTCAACATCAACTAAGTTGAGAATCTAAAAAGCAATTTCAGAAATTTATTAGATTACACCATAGAACATATCTGTAGACCATCGTGAAAAATGTTTCATCATCAAATTTAAACTCGAATTTCATTTAAACTTAAATGTATTTGAATTATTTAACACTTGCCTCTCTAGGTGTTTTGAATCCTAGACCAACATTTCGAACGTATCTATTACTCTTCTTCTTCTTTCCAAGAATGTTTTTCCTATTGAGGAATACAGTGGGCTGCTTCTGGAATGCCCTTTCAACCTAAAAAATCATAAATTTAAGACAATTTAGACAGAAGTTAATAAACCACGTTGCTGCATGGCCACCACAAGGATCCTAATTAGGCTTAACTTTCAAACTCAAAATATTGTTATAACTAATAAAGTTACTCTTTTACATTAACACGCAGCTCGAATTATTTAGGGCAGTTATAGTAAAATAAGGTTTTATGGAATATATTTTCATTTTTTTAATATTTATAGGAGCAAAATAAAGTTACAACTTGCCTGATCAGCCATGGTGAAGATGTTTCTGGTAAAGAGAATCTACGGGGTCTTCAAACCAACATTTGTGGGCTTTGTCTGCTTTAAATCCTCCCACTTAATAATAAGCTCTAAAACTAACGAATGGCAAACGATGTGCCATCCTGCGCCTTCTGCAATCCTGCTGATTTGTTTACATCCTGACTTTACATATCTACGGCGCTTTTGCTCATAACTTTTCTAGAGGCAGACCTAGTAATTTTAAAATGGCCACGTTGAAATTCCAGAAAAGTAAAACGGGTGGTAAATATCCATAAAATTAACTGTTTTTTTAATAATAATTTATAAACAGACATAACGTGAAGATCTCACAAGTAATTCGCTGTAAATAATGCGCTCTTAGTTATTATGAGATTCATGACTGTCTATCAACAGCATGTTGTCTTGGAGACAACGTAAAAGTGAACTTGTTGTAAATGCTTAGTAGTCTGAAGACAGTTTAAATAAGTGATATTGTCTAATACCACTTCAATAAAAATGCTACCAAAAACATCGAGGACTGTTGCATTTTGCTCAGTGGCAAATTTTATAAATGCAGCAGATAGGGTTTTGATGCCCATTGCCATCATTCCAATGACTGATGAATTTAAATGGAGTCTGCACTTGCAAGGATGGATACTCAGCTCGTTTGCTTTCGGTTATTTTACGAGTCAGGTATAAGATTCTGGAGGTTATTCAACAAATAGATTCAATGCTGACAGGATTATGTTAATAACAAGATTATTATTTTAGATTTTAGGTGCCAATGCAGCTCGACGGTATGGTGGAAAACCAGTGCTAACTGTGGCTGTGTTTCTATGGTCTTTATCTACTCTGCTAACCCCAGTGTTTGCATCCTCTGTATATTTAATAATTGCTACGCGTGTTGTGTTAGGTCTTGGTGAAGGGTTAGGTAAATATTTCACTGTTAATATTGAATATTGTGTTTATTCGTGTAAGGGCCCCCGCTTTTTTTAAATTTTTTACCCTTTGAAGCATGGGTGGGCTTCTTAGCACTGCACAAAAATTTCAATTTTTAAATTTATTTCTACATATAGTATCCACCTAATGAATGAATGTTTCTGAATTATAAGACAAATATCCAGTGATTTTTGGTATATTAAATATTAAAGATTTTAATGTTGAAATTATAACTCTTCAACTTCGAGAGATTATACCGCAATGTCAATATTGCATAATCTGCTAACTTGCTAATCCTGTCGAAAAAAATGCATTTTCTGCATTGTGTTCAAACGTTTTCACGTACAAATAACATGCACCATAGAATTGTATCAATCCTTCGATAAATACCCTTATTTTTTTCTGCAAAAATGTCTTTAACGTTTGGTGGGGCTGTTACACCAGTAAATATAGTAACTATTTTAATATTATTATCTGCGGAATGATCAAACGTTTTTACTATCTGGATTCTGTGTTTGTTTCCAAAGGGTTACCGACTATCTTTCACATATTTGCTCACACAATTCCAGTAGAAGAACGGTCAAGGTCTTTTGCATATTTGGTAGGCTTTGGCACATTAGGACAAACCATGGCTGCAATTGTAAGCTCAAAAATTTAATTGAAATTATCTTGACTTAATGTCTTCGTTTTTGTATTCAAATGTGCATATGGTTTAATGTACAGGTTTGCCCATTTTTGCCTTGGCAGTGGATATTTTATTCATTTGGAAGCTTAGGACTGGCTTGGGTACTTTTATGGTTAATTTTCTTTCAAGACACAAGTCAGTTATCAGAAGATGAGTTACCTATGGTATTTCCTAAAGTAATTATACATTTCTGTATTTTTTTTTTTTGTTGCATAAAATGGCTATGTTATGCGGAAAGTTTTAAATGCTTCTCCTTTAATTATAGTTTGCCAACACTAGTGTGCGATGGACTGAATTTATTAATCACTGGCCTCTTTGGGCCATGTACATTGCCCATTTTTCTATGAATTGGTCAAGTTATATCATAATGCAATGGTTGCCCACCTATTTAGCGCGTAGCCTCGGAGCAAACAAAGAAGACATCAGTCTAACTGCTGTGCCTTATTTTGTAAATTCTATTATTGGAATGGGTGAGTTTTTTGGCGTTGTAATCTATTTTCCAGATGCTAAGCATTTTTCTTACAATCCATTCTTCTTTCAGCGGCCGGTCACCTCGCGGATTCTTTAATCACTCGCAAGTGGTCCGTGTTGTCTGTACGTCGGCTCATGACCAGCATAGGCTTGCTGGGTCCTGGCATATTTCTCCTTTGCTTTTGTGCTGTGAGCAACCTGCTTTTTGCGGTCATGTAAGTTATTCATTTTTTATTAAGCCGACAAATCTTACGTCAATAATTTTAAATGAATACACTTGGATATTAAGAAAAAACCCAGTGCGTACTAGGAATGAGAGATAGTTACTCAATTTGCTAAATACTACAACATATACAGAATATACAAACCAATTTTTCTAAATCAAAGCTCTTTTTTTCAGTTTTGTTTCACTGTCAATGGGATTAGCCGCTTGTAATTCACCGGGTCATTTAACCAATCATGCCGACGTTGCTCCAAATCATGCAGGAATTACATTTGCAGTTTCCAATACCTTGGTGAGTTTTTGCTGTTTGTTTTTAATCTAAGCAGATTTAACAGTAGGGGTACTCAAACGGATCCCAACATTTTTGCACATGTATGTAGTTTACCGTTTAACCATGGCCGAGGCATATATGCAAACATTATCATTAAAATGCTGCCTTGACCTCCAACTAAGGGACTTGCGGACTTTACCATACATTTTTCATAAAGGGCACTCAAAATGTGGGCATTCGCATAACTAATTGATTCTATTGATCACGCGCACCATTGTGGGTCAAAAGCTAAAAGTCCAAGCTACTCGTAACTCAACTAAAAACGCCCTTTGAGTACCCCTATTGAATCGAATAAATGCAATTCCGTCTAATACGTAGACGTATATTTATAGGCTACTATTCCGGGTATATTATGCGGACCTCTTACGGCAGAACTGGTTACACAATCACACGGTCGATGGTTTCCGGTTTTTGTTTTGGCCGCGGGGTTCAATTTCGTTGGTGCTGTTATTTATCGTAGTCAGAGTTCAGCTAGTCAAATAATTTAGTAGAAATCGGGCGTTAGACACTATGAACTTTGCAATAATTGGAAGAGTTCATTAAAGGAACTCAGTTTAATTGCTTGAGAAGAACGATTTCTGTAGTTCGGCTACATAAAAAGTGTCAGTTGGGGAAAATTGTGATAAAATATTGTATAATTTATGACACCTCGAAATTCCCATCATAAAGAAATGCATGTTATCGATTGCATTAATATATTATGCACAATTCATTTTGGCAGTGTTAGTTTTACTTACCTTTGTAAGTATCAGGCAGTAAAATATTTTTTTTCAATCAGGCTTATCACTGCTAATTTTGTTGCCTGCTTTCACTGTTTCATTGCTGATGATAGTTTGTTCACATGATGAAACATTGTGATAAAATGAGATAAATTGGTTTTTTTTTGACAATATTTTATTGCTGTTGTGGTTTTCACAAATACTTTCACATCACGAATTAATTTTACGAGGTTTTTGAATATAGAACGCCAAGTGCTGTCAAATGCATATTGAAATCACTTTCGACAGTTAAATCGGGTTGAAGCCGTACAACTCGAGAATTTTGCTAAAATAGGATTGTCCTTTGTTTTGTGCATTTTGCATACAAGTTTAATGCACACACGGTACATATATCGGTATATTAAAAATACATTATTAATAAATTCGCAAAGTTGTGCAATATGACTATTTTTAATAAATTCCTCAATTTCAATTTTGTACTGTATAGGGCAAGATAAAGTACTTTAAGAAAATTGCTACCAAGCCATAATGCAATAAATTTGTACTCATTCGTACACATAGTATTGAAAATCGCATTCCATTCGTCGCAAATAAAAGTTGGCTCATTAGCAGGGGATTCGGTTTTACGGTTAGAGTTGGTATTTGTTTGATCGTAAAACATTTGAGCGTACAATTTTATAATACGAATTTATTCATGACGCACATGTTTAAATCGTAGCAGCATGACGCTTCTCTTCGATAGATTCTAAGAACGGCGACTGATATTGGTCCATCGGTGGGCACGAACATATGAGATGCGTGTCTCCATAAACATCGTCTATACGTCCGACAGTAGGCCACAATTTCGTTTCTGGTCTGACAAAAGGCTGAAAAATAAACGCAGAATACATTTTTCATATGTGGTCATTAGAAAACGAGAAATCCTGCACGTATAGACTTACTGCTGGAAATGCTGCGACCTCTCTGGAATAAGGTCTACTCCATTCCGATGCTAAAATGTCTTTTTGCGTATGAGGGGAAAGCTGGATTGTAAATTAAAGATATGTCAAGAGTCGGTTTAATTAATATAATTGTTAAAGAAATGAAAATCCCTGGTGATGTGGTTACCTTGAGAGGATTAATTCTGGAATCCATACGCCCCTCTTCAATGTCTTTTATCTCCCGCCTAATGGCTAAAAAAGTTTTGGAAGGAATTTTTCAATTTGGTAGAGAGTAAAGATCTACTTTGGTTGATCAAAAATTAATATTCCGCCAGACTTACATATAAGGGAATCGCAGAATCGATCTAACTCTGCTTTATCTTCAGACTCCGTCGGCTCGATCATAAGAGTGCCTGCCACTGGCCAAGACATAGTTGGAGCATGAAACCCTATTAGAAGAAAACTCATTAAAATAAGCTCGTTGATTATACATGTTAACGGTAGCATAACTTTAATGTATAAAATGCATACCGTAATCTTGTAATCGCTTAGCAACATCAACAGCTTCGATGTTTGCAGTCTTCTTGAAGTCTCGCACATCAATTATGAACTCGTGAGCAACGGTGCCTTAAAAATAGAGAATGTTAATTTCTCTCGCATTAACAGAAATCAAATGATGAAATATTATTTGAATACCTTGTGTTCCCTTAAATAATGTTTTGTAATAGGGCTCCAATCGTTTACTCATATAATTGGCATTCAAAATAGCCACTTGCGTAGATTGACGTAGGCCTTTGGAACCCATTAATTTGATGTATGCCCAGGAAATTGGGAGGATGGCACAAGAACCCCATGGGCCTGCACTCACAGAACCGAATGATTTTGATTGTTTACCCAAATAAGCCAAAGGATTAACAACGGGGTGCGAAGGCAAGAAAGGGCCGAGATGAGCTTTCCTAAAATAAAAATTAATATTTGCAATTTAACCGAAAAGTTTCCAATTAAATTGAAACAATTTGGAATACGTACACTCCTATCGGTCCCATTCCAGGGCCACCGCCTCCGTGCGGAATGCAAAAGGTTTTATGGAGATTGATGTGAGATACATCCGCTCCATAATCCCCTGGCCTGCAAAGTCCCACTTGTGCATTCATATTTGCTCCATCTAAATAAACTTGACCGCCGTGCAAGTGAACTTGTTCACATACTTCCCTATAAAATGAGGAGATGATTATTTATCCGATTGCTCCATTGCATGTTCGCAGAATATTTCACTTGCCTCACGTTATCTTCAAACACTCCATTTGTGGAGGGATATGTAATCATAATGCACGATAAGTTCTCCTTATGCTTTTCCATCTAAATGATTTGAAATCCGTTATTTGAAATTTGGCCGCATTTTTCTACTAAATGCAATATTTGAAAACATACCTTTGCTCTCAGGTGTTTCATGTCAATATTTCCATCCTTTGCAATGTTTATTGGTTCCACCTTCATTCCTGCCATTTGGGCACTTGCAGGATTGGTACCGTGGGCAGAAACTGGTATCAGGCAGACCTAAATCCATGTGTCATTAAAATGTACATAACATGGAAATATGCTTTCTTGATTTATAAATATAAAAGTTGGAAATTTTACATTTCTATGCCCTTCTCCTTTGGATTCCAAATAAGATCGAATGGCACGTAGACCGGCATATTCGCCCTGTGCTCCGCTATTGGTGAAAAGACATTATTAACTGAAACTCCAAATAATCAAGTTTAATGATAAAGATGCATGGCTCACCTATTGGGTTGGAATGAAATTTTGTCATAGCCGGTTATTTCGCAAAGGTCTCGTTCCAATTCCTGGAACATCTGATGATAGCCCATGGCTTGATCCAATGGGACGAATGGATGCAGGTCGGTAAAATGTTGGAATGAACATGGCTTTAGAAAAAAAAATATTTCTCGAATTATGCAAGGGTTATGCAAGGGTATATAAGTTTTAAAGGAAATTTCACATTGACAGATTGTTACCATCATTTCTGTTGTTCCGTTTAGCTTCATTGTGCAGGAGCCCTTAACAAGTTTTAAAAAATGTATGTTAAGCGATACCTTTACAATGCATGTCCATTGCCCGGTCTCGAATAAACCCCGGGTGTTAGGGAAATACCCTTAGTGCTCGCATTTCACATTTTCTGATAGCTTCGTGCAGTATATAGGGGATTCCCCTTACCGGTGCTTTATTGATACCAACTTTGAGGGAATAGAAATAATAAACCCTGGGTCAATGCTCCTTACTTTTAATTAAATTACCCCCAGGGGGTTTATTCGAGTATTTAAGGTAATTATAATTTCAGTACCAGCGGAATCATGGAATGCACCAAAGACACGTCTTTGTTTTCAAGGCTCTTCATGTAGCGCACAATGCGGTTTTCGGAATGGTGACTACAACAAGAAATTTGAGACATTACTTTCAAAGATCATACGATCAAATTACCATTAAATATTTTTTTTTTCTCACGAGCATACCTGTTAAAAACTGAATGAGTTAGAAATGACGAGGTTCGTCGAAATGGAGTGTTAAATATGCTGCCCTCCGGAGTTTCTGTCGAGCACTCGGCGATCTGAAACTGTTCTCAAGAAACCCAAATATGATTGCTACCATGGTAATAAGTTTTTAATATAAAGCGTGCCAGACGAAGAAGATTGCTCACGGCTTTCTTTTTCGACATAAAAATCCACAGTAAATCATCGAGATCTTTTTCCTTGATGGTTTCATCCATAGAAATCCCAACCTTGACAATGAAATTAAAATGTTCATATAAACTGTCCGTATAATAAAAAATAAAATATATTTCGTAGTTTAATACTGACCGTTCCATCTGGGTAATATCGAAGATTGACTTCTTTTTGAATGGCCCTGTGCTTAATTTCGCTGGTGTCAATTTCCGGATTAACTTTCAAGGTGTCAAAGAACATGGTGTTTTCTATTTTGTGTCCCACTTCTTTTAAACCTGTTATGCAAACGGATTGAAATAAGACAATAATCTTCATTATCAGAATTTTTAAATTCATTGTTCTGATTGTTAAAATAAGGCTCTGAAATGCTCTGCAGGATATAGGGTGAAATTGAGGACCAACCTGCAGCTAGAATCAGAGTGGCATTGTGGACTCGAGTTGCAATGTCCTTTAACCCCTGTGGTCCATGATAAACTGCATACATGGCAGACATGTTTGCTAATAAAGCTTGCGCGGTGCAGATGTTGCTTGTTGCCTTGTCTCTTCGGATATGTTGTTCTCTGGTCTGAAGAGCCAATCGGAAGGCTTCCTTTCCGGAAGCGTCTCTGGTTACTCCAACCATGCGCCCTGGCATGAGACGTACCAAGTTGTTCTTGACTGCAAAGAATCCGGCATGTGGACCACCGTAGCCAAGAGGCACACCAAAGCGTTGACTAGAACCAACCGCAATGTCCACTCCGAATTCGCCAGGAGGGTGCAGTATGGTCAAGGATAGCAAATCGGTGGCGCAGACAACCAGAGTCTGCAAAAAGGATTGAAAAACATTGGCCATCCATATAAGCAGTCACTCTACAGCCATTTAAGAGGGTTGCATACCAGAATAAGCGTTTTTTTCTAAATTGTTTTTTTAATTTTATTTTGGAAACTGTTAGAAACAACTGGAATGCACGAAGACCTAGCATAAATATCCTATTATTTATTTCATTTTTTTGTTTATGTATATGTATATTTCATTTTATGGAAATATGTCTGTAAAGTTTATAATTGTAGAGGGTCTGGTAAATTTTATGGACCTATTTCCATGAAATGGAATATACATATACATAAACAAAAAATTTAATCAAATAATAGAATATTTATGCTAGCTCCTCATACATTTCATTTGTTACTATCAGTTTCCAAAATTAAATAAAAAAATAATTTAGAAAAAAAGGCTTATTCTGGTATGCAACCCTCATAATGATACCAACCCCATTGGCATGAGCTTTCTCCACTACTTCCGAATGATCTTCGATGTTGCCTTCCGTGTTCGGATATTGAATTATTACTCCAGAAACGTCCTTGTTGGAGAAATCCATGGTATTTAGATTCCCCACAATGATATCAATTCCCATCGCACTGCCCGAAAAAGCAAACCAAGTTTTAAAAGAAATTTTCTCGGGTTTTGTAAGTTAAAACCATTGCCGCTGCCACGAAGTGCCTGGTTAGCCGGAGTTTGTCTGGAATGCAGAATCTTTATAGGAATATGTGGAGATGCAGACTTCTTGGTTTTTAGATTTGGACCGAGAACCTTATCGTGGCAGGGGCTAATGTTGTTTCGTATGGTACCTTGCTCTCGTTTGCACTACGGCCAATGTTTGGGGGTGAAGAAGATGTGATACAAAGAACTTCCTTCTTTTGTTGTGTCTAAATAGGAAATGGTCATTTGTTATTAAGATTAATCAGTTTGAAGCTTCATTGCTTGCAAAATGTTGACAGAAATTATAGTGAATAACAGTTCCATCATGGTCAAAGGTTCCATCATCGCTTATGGAATATATCCACAGAATAGTTCATTTTTGGTTAGATTTTTCGTTATTTCCAACACACCTGTAACATAACCCCATGGCCTCGGCTGCTGCAGTCCCTTCGTCCAGAAGGGATGCATTGGCGACATCCAGGCCAGTCAAATCTGCTACCATGGTCTGATAATTCAGCAAACTTTCAAGTCTTCCCTGAGCAACTTCAGGTTGATATGGTGTATATTGAGTCGTCCTGTCAAAACAGTGTAATTTTTAGCACAAATGGGACAATGGCATAAGGTGATGGACATAGCGGATGGCCCAATGTGACTTTGTGTCCCATATAATCTTATTAATAACTAATTATATATAAAATTTTAAACATTTATATTTTTATCATCAATGCTTCAATTAAATCACTTTCACTTGATACACCTTAAAAATTAGGGTATCCATGCAATCTGGCCCATCTCCAAAAAAATGTTTGCTGGCCCTTATATACAGGGTGGTCCAAAAGTCAATGCCACAAAAAAAATTCGTAACTGTTCTAGCTGTGAAAATTCTATTTGTATGAAATGAGCTTTTTTTGTTTCATTGGCAATTATTTAAAGCTGTTAGAATTGCAGTGAAGATTTCGGTTCAATATTAAAGCGCCTAGTATAGGTCGCTTCACTACCGGTGCACCAATATTCTGCAGTGTAGCTACCATTTTGTGTTTCCCTCTGTTCTTAAAAACATTGTAACAATTTTAAATAATTGCCAATGAAGACGAAACAAGTTGAATACGAGTACATGCATGTAAAAAAAAACCATGCTCTTCCTTTTCATAATTTGACACTTTGTCCTAAGTGTTTACGGACAAAGTTATAATTTCTATTTCACTCAAAAAATTATCTTATGTAACATTTAATACCATCAATAGATAGAGAATCCATGACTTTCTATCTAACTAAAGAAACAGAATTTTTACAGCTATAACAACTAAGAAAAAAATTGGGGTGCCACTGACTTTTGAGTCACCCTGTATAGCCAATGCCCCATAAAACTTTACAAAAAAACTTATAGCCCTTTCTCGAGCTGAATGTAGGACACAAGGAAGTAAATCTTGTCTTCATTTAGTTCATTCACTGCTTACTAGGGCCTTGCCTTGTCAAACGTGGTAACCCTATCAAGCAACTAATTTTTTCAGATGGATGGCACAAAAAGCAATTTTTGTATTTTTTTCTTCTGAATTTTGGATTAATTTATAGGATTAATCAGAATTTGTAGCACAATACGAGAATCTTTTATAGTGCATGCTGTGCATCGTGTTTCAAACCAGAAAGACTCAAAAAATTGTTTTATGGAATCTAAGTGGTCAAAATTGCTTTCTTAAAAATATGTGAAAATATGCCTTACGAATAATTCAAAAATATATAGATATATAAACTATATAAATAACCCACATTAAATTAGGTTCTATAAGGCGTCCTTAATAATTTTTAAGATTGTAAAGAGGCCCCTCTTAAAAAGTGATTTCTTTATCTAACACTTTAGCCGTATTTATTTGTAAATCTTCCTTCTGGGATTTTTAATTAATTGTTAAGGCTATGTAATGACACGACAGGGACATATAAATAATTGTAACCTCATTTGACAAGTGGGTGCGAATGAGTGAATGTTGAATCAATAACTCACCACCCTGGATTTTCAAAGATGTTTCTCATTATGGTGTGTGGAGTATAGCAGTTATAGTAACCCATTCCAATATACGATCTCCAAAGTTTATTTCTTTCAGCAATTCCTTTAATGCGTTCTATTAAATCATGTTCCCCTGAAAAAAATTACAAACTAAATGTCACTTATTTGACACAATCAAGGACGAAAATAACATCGGAATTAGCTTTATTCACGCACATCATTCAAATAATTTACTGCTATAAAATTCGAAAATTCTAAGCAGTTTTATAAATAAGTTTAATTGGTAAAAAAGTATATTTTGATTACTAATTTGTAAATAAAGGCTAATGCACTACAAATCTTGAAAAACTACCCCTTATTCTTCGTTTGAGAACTACCGAAATAAATTACATTAATTTCAGATATGACTGGAAAGCATTCGAGCATAAATTAAGTTGACATTTGGAACTTGAAAAGGTTAATTAATGCATATCATTGTACAACTAATGAAGTCACTAGGAGTTGTCAAGTGATGGCATTACAATGCAACGTTTCCCAAGGATGCGATAAAAGTAGAATTTGATAACATGTTTCTAGGTGATTTCATTCTGGGATGAGTATATTAATAAGTGTGCATTAAAATGAACCATAAACCAGCTAATCTATTAATGGATTAAACATCTTTTAATGCTACGATTAAAAATGGCCTTGAAATTCAATGTTCAAATTATTGGATTCGTACATGTAGTACAGGAAAAGAAGTTGGAATTGCAGTTATAAATTTTATGACCAATGCCTGTTATTTACTAATCTTTGATTGTTTATTTAAGAAGCAAATCTTCACAGTTTTCATTAACTTCAACACCATAAATATATTACATATTAATTTGAGGTAATTTGACAGTTTTGTTACATTATTTATACATGTATACAAGATTTGAGCAGATATACATGTAACTAACTTTAGTTCATGCTATTACTGAAACACTTGCAAAATATGCTATGAAAATTTAGGTATTATTTCATCCGTTCCGGATAAAATTTGGTTAAATTTACGGATGCTCAGAGCGGACAGGTGGCGCGTTTTTCAACACGACACATCCGAAGCGCCTTCAATGTGTCGTGTTGGACTCATAACCACGCCTCCTTCGCAGAAGGGGGCCAATTAGAAAGCAGCATTTCAAGTGAAATCCTGCGAGCTACTCATATATGGCTATATGTTGTGTCGTGTAAACCAAACAAGAACATGTCTACTCTACGCTTCCGTAACCAGGAATTTGTCCTACTACTTTAATTGGTTTGGTTCTAATTTAATTAGCTTTATTTCTAATTCAGCTATATTTCAAAACAAAACTTCCTTATTTTTCTTACAAATGTTAACCAATGTTGAAATGAGCCCTAGGAAGTCGGCTATAATCTACAGAAAATAAAAACTGAACACTAGTTGTGGACTTTGTGGTCACGAAATAGAATTCATCCTACTGAAAACCAACATGGATAAAATTTATGCACATGCACAAATTGGTTTTCAGCTAGGATGAAATGCATGACTACATCTATTATGTCAACAATTTATTTTTGATGATGGTTGGCGAAATTTCCAGTGTTTGTGTAAATGTGTAGTAAGATTTTTATTGCTTCATAGGATTTGTCGGGCAAAGGTGGTTTATGGGGATTATTCAGCCGTGCAACAACAGTATCTTTGCAGATTTGAAGCGTTTTTCTTACCCAAAGGTTGGTCCAGGTCAAGGTCTCTTTGTAGCCTGATGTTTTCAGGAACTGTTCTGTCTGTTAATTCGTCCAGGCTCTGTTAACGACCAAGTAATTAATTAGCTTAAGTACTCGGGTGATCAATTTTATACATGTGGAAACACAGGTTAGAATTTGGTTCCGCCGACGTCAGCATGGGTAATAAAGTTTTGCAATAGTTTTTTTAAAAAATCCCCAAAGTGAACAGTTGTATACTACTTATGACAAATTAATATCTTCTGTCAAAACAACTTAAAAATTAGGAAATAATTGGGAAGATAAGCATGTTTTCCTCAATTCAAACTCATATCTCGAGTGGGTCAAATTTAAAACCAAACCACATACTTGCACATATACATTATATCGTGCAAAAATTGTATACAACTTTTTTTTGCTCGATTGGATTTAAATATCAATTGGAGAGAGATAAAATACAATGCTTGGGTTCACAATAATGGCAAAATCTGCAATTATGGCCCAAAACCGGAATAAATGTAAATTCATCATGAAATTGAAAGATGAAACTTATGTAAAAAAGTGCACTCATGATATTTCTGAAATTTATTTAAATTTATCCGTAATTCTGTTCGATCACAAGTCTAGCATTATCGGATTCAACCGAAAAGGTAAATTTGGGCCCTTGTGTTTTTTGTAGCTTATATAATTTACATAATATAAAATTTTAATATTGTTATTATTTTTAATGTAATTGCAAAGTTCAAAGATTTGTTGTACATACACTGTAAATCTATATCTTTTTACTAATGTACGACAAATCAAGAAGTATGAGCCTTTCTGGAACTACATTTACATTTTAGAATTACATTTTCTCTATAAGGCTGCACATGTATTTCAATTGAATGGGCTCATATGTTGGTCAATGTTCTCATGTAGGGTAGTTAATTATTTTATGATGGCCCTAACTTGAACGAACTAGTTTTTCCAAGTTAGGGCCCTAAGGCTTCAAAGTTTTGTGATTCCAAGAATAGGGTCCATTGCCCTATTTAAATATACAATGTGTACATGTCTAATATTTTTAATAGAATTATTTACTTTTAAGCCTTTGATGGTGAAGCTACTTAGAAACAACAAATATTCATTTTTGATTACAACAAACACAAAATTTTGAAAATTATGAATAAAATTTCCTAATTTTACAAAAAAAAATCTATTGCAAAAGATGTGTTGATTGTGAAAACGAACCTTGACCCCCAAATATTCCAGCATTTGGTGTTGTTCTTGCTCTTGGGGCCCAATGTGCCTGTGTATAAAGTCATCTTGGGCTGGAAGGAGCCTATCCAAGGGACGGGATGTCACGGTGGAGATGAAACGCTGGTTGCCATGGTAGCAAAGACGCCAAGGGATGCTGAGTTTTTTTGCACTAGCACTGGATATGATTTGCCCATTTCTGATACTATAATTTCTGAAGTGAAAACAGTCCAAATACCGAAATTTTGATGTTCCTATATAACGGCCGAATTTCTGCACGGTTTCCATCGCGATTTTCAACGCTGAAAAACCAGCTACCACCAGTTATACCCAATTCTTACACGAGGACGTACAAACTGCAAACAACTTTTGGCACATATCTAGTGCAAGGTCTGGCTTTTATACCGGTTTTCGGTCATTTCATTTCCCTCAAGGGTATTCATTGAGCTCCCTATAGCTTTTACAACATCTTCAAAACTGCTCTCTCTGATGACTCTGCCTAGGGCAGTGGTGAACTTTCCAGAGTCCAGTTGGCCCAGTTTGCACGATGACAACTGGGCCCTTGGAGAAGAAATAGTTTTTTGGTTGTATTTGTTGAAAATCTTGTTAATTTCTTATGTGTTAGCACATTATTTATTGTTGTCCCCCATGGCATCTAATACCCAGGATACATTTACTGTAGCTCAGAAATTGAGCTACTGATGTGTCGTGTTGTGTTGGACGATACATGTTCATTGTGTATTGATTAGTTCTATTCCTTTTTTGATGAAGAATATATTTTTAATAATTCACTTCATCCACGATTTTGCATTGGGGATTTTCTAAACATAGTATTCTAATTAAAATATATGGGGCCATCCACAAATGACGTTCGGTAATGATGGGGGATCGAGGTTTTTGGTAGATTTTGGACACTGCTGGACAAGGGGGGAGGGGTGGGAGATTATTCAGGAAATCCTGAAAAAATCCACCTAAAATTTAAATATTAGGAAATCAAAGTAGCAAATTGTATGCGAGTATATATAACCAAACCCAATTCCATGCAGTGAAACAAAGTAATAGTTTTCGTCTTTTTATCAAATCTTGTGCAATATATCAGAAATTCGTGAAATTTCTCTTCAAATTTCATTGAATTTAGAACAATATTCCTAGAATTAAAGCTAATATCTTGAAAAAAATCATATATTTAATGCATATAATTTAATCAGTTTTTTTAAATTGTTTTTAAAATGTTTATTGTAGTTTCGGACCTTTTAGAACATTGTGGATTGTAGTATTCTATTGTTTTTCTGTTCAGTTCAAGAACTAAATTCGAGGTGATATCGTCATTTTTTCCACAAATTTTTGTGATATGTTTAAATTTCCCGCGTTTAATTTATGATTAGCCCTGTTATCTCAAAATTTATGAACTGCCCTCAAAGCTAATTCTCGTATTGCCCGCCAGATGTCACTAGTGTCTACGAGCAGACTGCAGCAGTTCTTGTTGTCCACGCGCGAGATGTTCGCCAGTCATCACCAAAGATTATTTTAGTTAACATTTTATTAAAAAGGTAATAAGAATATTTATTTTTACTAGATTAGAACTTCATTTATCATTTTGTAGCATCGTTGTTGTTAACTTTAGTTTCCTTGTGTTTCATTAGCTCATTTAAGTGTCAAATTCGAACAGAATTCATAGAATGTAGGGATGGGCAAGTAATAAGGGGAGGGGACGCTGTTTAAATTGTCCCTTTGAACTTTAAAATAATTATGTTCGAATTAAAATGAACTGGTTTGTATAAGATTAATTGTTCAGTTTTATAGGATTAAATAATAGGTTGTTAAAAATATATGGACAATTGAAAACCACTACATAAAATTACACCGGTAATCTATTACAATTATTCATATATTACATAATTTCTCAACATTCGATCTGTGTATTACATAATCATCTCGTTAATTTTGGTGTTATGAGATATAAAGAAGGAAAACATGATTTATGGTATTTTATTAACGTAAATAATAAATATTAGTCCAGGTGCATGTATTTTGTATTGAGTTGATTCTGCGTTAGAGCAGCTGGTAATGACGTCTAAATGCCAGGAAAATACGTTCTTACTTCATGATTAATAGGCTATATGGACGTTTCCTAGTATTGCCGAAATATTGGCGAAATTTACGGTAATATGTTTGCTAGAAGTTGTAAATTATCCCAGTTTCAATAAACGAACGTTTATTATAGGCTAGTCTATTTTGGAAATTGACATTGGTTGCGTGAATCACATAGTGGTTTTGATACAACATATTGTTTTTTTTTGTCATTGGTACAGTTTATCTTACGCCTTTTAGAAGTGCAACTTGTGGTTTCCTAAAAAAATGCAAGAAACTGAAGTCAAGTGGGAAATGTATGAAATGGTTCAAGCCTTTTTGCAGGTACTTTATAATTGTTCCTAATGGTTATATTATTTTCAACAATTCCCCATTATCAAAAAGTCTATATTTACAAGTATCATTGCAAAACTCTTGTGTTGTAGGCACCAGTGTATCATTTAGTACTCGAAGGTTTATTGATGGTGTGGGTGTTATGGTTGATTTTCCGAAAAAGTTATAATCCACAGGAAAAGATTATTCTAACCGAAAAGGTATGTCTATATTCATCGGACTTCCATTTGCGATATTGTAATATGTCATATTAACCTGTTCGGCTGTGATTTATTTTGGATATTAGGAGAAAGAGGAATTAATTGCAGAATGGACCCCTGAACCATTAGTTCCTGATGTTGATGAAAATCATCCTGCTTTGCATCCAAAAATTGTATCCGGGCAAGTTCAATTTGAAATTTGTATCAGCAAATTATAAATTATACAGAATTTTTGTGTAACTGTTTTCTTTCTTGTATTTATAGAAAAATCGGAAAGCAAGTTCAGGTTAACAATGTTTCGTGTATTAATGTCGCCACTCATAATTATTTGGGAATGATTGAAAATCCAAAAGTAGAGGTAAAAATCTTGTGTTTATGAAAGTGTTGCTTTGATATTTTTTCAAATGGAATCCGGTTTCTTATAAGTCGTAATTGTAATTCCAAATCGTAGGAAGCAGCAATAAAGTCCTTGCGCAAATATGGTGTTGGATCATGTGGTCCAAGAGGATTTTATGGCACGATTGGTCAGTGTTTCATTTACTTCCAAACGTTTTTTCTTGATCTGTTATTAAGTGCTTGTTAATCATTTTATTTGTATGGCTTTTATAGATGTCCATTTAGATTTAGAGCAACGTTTGGAGAAATTTGTTGGCGTGGAAGAAGCTGTATTATACTCGTATGGATTCGCCACTATCGCCAGTGCAATTCCCGCCTATTCTAAACGGGGCGATGTTATATTTGTGTGAGTATGCCTATTATTTTTAATATAAACTGTGATTAATAGCGCATAGAACAATAAATTGGATTTTAAATACGGTCTTTTATCTGTACAGCGACAAAGGTGTTAATTTTGCCATACAGAAAGGTTTGCAAGCATCCCGTAGTGACATCCGTTATTTCAAACACAATGACATGGATGATTTGGAACGCTTATTGAAAATTCAAGAAAAAGATGATCTGAAGGTAAAAATTCGAAGCGTTGTTTTTTATTTGTAGTGAAATACTAGTATCTTATATATTTAATGTGACTTGCATTATTTAAGAATCCCAAAAAGGCCAAAGTAACACGCCGCTTTTTAGTCGTCGAAGGGATTTACACAAATTATGGCGATCTCTGTCCACTTCCAAAGCTGGTACGTGTATATTAATACAGTTGTTACAGATCTGTTTGTCAAATGTGATTCGGGGCATTATCAAGTGTAATATTCGATTTCACGTTAATAGGTCGAATTAAAGAATAAATACAAAGTTCGGCTTTTTATCGACGAGAACGTGTCCTTTGCCGTATTGGGCGACAACGGCAAAGGTGTTACCGAACATTTCGGAGTTTCCGTGAGTGGATATTAAGAAACGTAATTGGAAATATTGTGCGGAACCAGGGACGTAATTTTATTGTCATTATATTTTCAAGACCGATGAAATCGATCTAATTTGCGCATCGCTCGAATATGCTATCGGATCTAACGGAGGATTTGCATGTGGGACATCTTTTGTCTGCGATCATCAGGTAGATTGAATTTCACCAGGTTTTTACGAATCTGCGTATGTTTGTTTTTCTGATCAAATGTTTCATTATTACTTTTAAATCTGCTTTTGAATTTTAGAGACTGTCTGGATTAGGCTACTGTTTTTCAGCTTCATTGCCTCCAATGTTGGCCTCTGCTGCTATTGCTGCTTTAGACATTTTGGAAGAGAGCCCAGGTGATTCTTCGATACAGAATTAATAATTTGTACTCTATTGCTAATGCAAACTTTGTCCAATATGGAATACTGCACTACTGTGTTTTGCACGATTTCAAATTTTAAAATAGTGAAGTAATACCATGGTTCAATTTTTAGATTTGCTAATTAGCCTCCGTGAAAACGCTACTTTCATGCACCAAGAATTGCTGAAGAATTCTCACCTTCGAATTGGCGGAGACGAAATCTCTCCAATTAAGCACCTTTATTTATCAGATCCTTGCGAAATCAGAGAACTCGCTTGCAAGAAGCTGGAAGGGATTTCCGATTATGTTTGTCTTTTTATTATTTTTGAGATTTAAAGTAGGTTAACAAATAAACTCATGATTTTATTTTTACTGCAGTGCCTTCAACATGGAATAGCTGTTGTCGTTGCTAGATATTTGGACGATCAGGAATACGATTTGCCCCCACCAAGGTAAGGCTGGAATGAGTTTTTCAATTGATTTATTTTCTACTTTGACCATGACGATTTTACCCATTTTAGCATAAGAATAACTGTCAACGTCTTACTAAAGAAAGAAGAAATCAAACAAGTGACTGCAATCATACGTGAGGCATGCGATAATGTTTTGTAGCTATATTTGTGCCTTACTATTTCGAATTTCCATTTAAACAAGATTCGGTACTAAACATACAAAGTCATTCCCCAGATTTATTATTGGGCGACTACATAAATTCAATTTAATTGCATTATTCTGAGTGATTTAAATGTAGTCGTAATTGGCGTGACCTGATGTGTTCAATGAATTCTTGATAAAATCATTTTTTATATTGGTTTTGCATCATTTCCCCTCTATAGTTCTTTGGCATTAATTTACAATATTGGGTCATCTACAAAAGACGTCCTTTCATAGGGGGAGATTAGTACATTTCAGATATGGTCAGAAGGGGTTGGAGTATTCCATACGTTCTGAAAAAAATCACCTGACTTCCCTAATATGTAAATGTTAGCGAGTTGAGAGCAAACTGCAATCAAACACAATTCCAAGCGCAATACAGTTTTTGTATTTTGATCAAATCTAGTGTAAAATATCAGAAATTCGTGAAATTTCTTCATAATTTTATCAAATATAGAATAAAATTTTTCATGGCAATCTGATATGTTCAAAATGGGGGAGGGGGATCTAAATTCTGACAAAATCCCCGGATGTCCTTTATGGATGGCCCCTATGGGATATTGGTAATTTCTTAGTGCCATTGCTTATTATTTGCCTCTTTGTTGAAACCAGTTAAGATTCATTTGAAATGAAATGTATAATTTTGTCATGCAGTTATATGTATCACGTGCATTCCCACAGATTTTTGTGGACTATTAACTAGGCATTGTTTTTTGAATAACACTAAAATGCAGAAATTTATTACTGAAAATACACGATTTAATAAAAAATACCTTTCAAAGCTTTTAAAATTACAACTACAATTTTTTGCATTTATACCTGCTACAAACTCGGAAAGTTTTGTCATTCTGGAATAAGTCTTCAAAAAACTTTATTCTTCACATTTAATTGTACTGAAAAATCTAAACAGATCTTTATGTGTTAAAAAATGAGTAACGTCATTGTAAACATCGTGTAATTCCAAAATAACAGGGGATTCCAGGGCCTATAAATCATAAATGATATTTCGATTAATCTTCCTTTTCAACGTAATTCACTAGTTCATCTAATCCTTAAAAATGAATTTCACGTATATACCTTTTTCCCAGTCATAATAATGTACGGATAGCCAAGACATTTCGCCTGTTGCAAACGATGTCCAATAGTTAAATTGGTTCTGTCGTCATATATGACGTTGTCAGGAAACATATCTTTTGACAATTCTTTGTAAAGGTGAATAGCCATTAGGGTAGCTTGCTCTTCTTTGCTACCCACCTAAAAGCAATCAAACATTCACATATCAGTTAACAGTTAAATACGCTTAAGAGGGTTGCATACCTGAATAAGCCTTTTTCTCTAACTAATTTTTTTATTTAATTTTGGAAACTGATAGGAACAAATGAAATGTACCAGGACCTAGCATAAATATTTTATTATGTTTAATTTTTTTGTTTAAATATATGTATAATACATTTCATGGAAATATATCCGTAAAGTTTACCACACCCTCTACAATTATATACAGACATATTTTCATGAAATGAAATATGCATAGACATAAACAAAAAATGTAAACAGATTATAGAATATTTATGCTAGTTCCTCATACATTACATTTGTTGCTATCAGTTTCCAAAATTAAATTAAAAAATAATTTAGAAAAAAAAAACTTATTCTAGTTTGCAACCCTCTTAACTATACGCCAATCCTAAATTTACCTTTGGAGGTATTATGCAAATTTGATATGGTGCCAACGACTTTGGCCAGCGCAGTTGTTCAGGCTTTGACTGAACTTCCAGAGCAGCTGCTAATATTCGTGATATCCCCAAACCATAGCATCCCATTACTAAAATTCTAAATATTTATACATTTAGTACAATGTATTAGGAGATCATTTCAATGAGCGAATAATTTATATGGCCTACTCATTTTTATTAGATAGGTTTAAAAATCTTGCTTTTAGTGGTGCAGAATATTTCGATCCCAGGAGAAACGTATGTCCTACCTTAGGAAACGAAAACAAAAAATAATTAACAAGAAGTTGTAATTGCTTTCTTTCGTAAAGTTCATTTTAGATAACGCAATTACCTCAATGGCAGATGTACTTTGCAAATCGACATTACAAGATGGACACTTGGACTGATTGGAATCTGTTAAGGTAAAGAAACCGATGAACTGAAGTTCACTTCATTCTGTAATATTTGTATAGCAAAACCTGTGAATAGCGCATAACTTTGGGACTGAACCATAAGGTGCGCTACTTAGGGAGACTGCTATTTACAGGCTCAGCTGGTTCTGTAAAATTTAACCGTGTCGACTGTGAGGAATTGGTACTTCCAAGTAGCGTGCTATATAGAGGGACGCGATTTACAGGTTTTGCTGTATAGGAAAGTTTCTTACCGTGAACCTCAACATTTGCCCCATACTTGCAACTGTAATATAAGCGCAATTGTTTTAATAAGGTGTAGCATATTAAAAACAATTTAAATGTAGTACTGATACAAATTGTTACTTTGTACAGTGCATGACTTTATCTTCACCGGCCTCGGACAAAATGTGATATTCGTGGGATAAGTCACCTCCAATTGCCCCTGAATCGGCTACAACTAAGTGAACCAAAAAGTTAAGTTGGTATATATGTGAAATTGATCATTTTATTATAATAGAAATCATTATCAAAAAGCCTCGCGAGCTTTGATCTTTAGGTAAAAGATACTCTAATTAGCTTTACCCTTTAAAATGTTTATATTTATCCTTTGAAATACATTTTCGTATGCAGTACCGACGGCAGCATAAGTGGCTTTTGCAGTTTCCTCCGATGAATCAAAACTGTACAAATCTATAATCCAGAATTATCGTGATGTAACAAAGATTTAAAGATGACAGGCAGTTTTTTTTTTTGTTACAAACCTTTCATTAAAAATTCTCTGCTTCGTTGTAAGCCATATTTTGGTCTAGGCTCATCTCTGTATTTTTTGGTAATCTAATGAAACAATGAATATCGATTACTGCCAATAATGGCCATAAAATTATCATAAAACTTCGAAAATATATATTGTACCTGATATAACTTTAATGGCAGTTGTTTGTAAGATAACAGAGGTAGAGAGGCCACAATACTTGTAACAGCTTCTTCATGAGTCTAGTTTACAAAACTATGTATAATAGTATTTATTTTGAATTGGTAAATTACGAAAGTGTCGAATATTCAAACGATAACTTACCGGACCAAGGCAATATTCCTTTTGATGTCGATCGTGTAGCTTAAAAAGTTCGCTTTCCATGCTATTCCATCGGCCTGAAATGTTAATCGAGTGTATATATCACTTAGCAAGACTTATTTAATTTTAAAAACTTTATTCACTTTCAAAATATGACATCCCACTATTTGCAACAACATGCATGCAGAACAAACCTGTTGTCTCAAAAAGTTCTTTTGGTATTAATGCTGGCATTTCTATTTTCTGTGCTCCAATTTTCAGCATTTCATTGTCAATAATACGAATTAGCTTTTCAATGGATTTTAATCCTAATGGCAGATAATTAAACATCCCAGGACTAGAGTAACATATGATGCCATAATCCATCATCAGCTAGATATATGCAGTATAAAAAGTAATCACAAGTTATAACAATCAAATTGAAATAATTTTCGAAAGATTTTGCTTGAATTATATGCGAAAGATGAATTATAACACAGTTTTCACACTTTTTAAAAGCGATATTTGTAGATAATTAATCCATTGATGCTGAATTTTTAGCAGAATTTTTGAAAAATTATAAGGAATTGAATATATATTTCTAATTTTTGTCGAGATACATTTTTATTTTGTGAACAATTCAGGAGAGAACAAATAACTGCCTGCTAAATTTAGGCAATTTGCTTAAGGGGAACTGAACTGCATGTTTTGCTATGGGGACATTTTAAAACATACTTTTAAAAAAACTACTTGTTATAATACAAA
>JAQGCC010000258.1:0-45152 GCA_034698905.1 Xestoiulus laeticollis | reverse complement strand
GGTGTGAATTAACACGCAAAAGTTTTCTTGATCCACATCAGTTGATCTACATCAACGTTGGTGTGAAGAAGGTGTAAAGCGCCATTACAACATAATCATTCATGGTTCCACAATACAAAATATCTTATGCTAGGTCAGCCCACTCAAGAATCCGTCAAATAATCGAAAACTTATCTTATCGTGGATAACGTGAGCACCCCTATTGATGAATAAAATTTATATTTCAATTCACACACAAGATTTGTTGTTCATATCTATAAATCTTAGTTTTGTTAAGTTTTAAATACTCGGTACTTAATTCAAGTAAGAGAAAAAACATTTGAACACAATCTGACTTTTTAAAAATGTTTAGAACACGTCATCGGATCTTTAAATACATCACATTAACTGCACTTTACAAGATGTATGTTTGCAGCAAAATGTGATCTAAAAACGATTTATTTTAGCGCATATATGCAAGTAGCTTTCGGATGTACCATGCATTGATTTTCAAAGATTCACGTGCTTGTTATCCCAAATATGTCAACTTATAAGTTCTAAAATTTGAGATATTTTCTTTAGCAGTCCCTAAGTAGAATCAAGCTACATGAATTTATAAACTGTAATAAGGAACGAAAAACACGTATACATGTAAAAATGTCCAATATATTGCCATCGTTCATACTGTATGTATACATGTAGCGCACACATCTATGAACATATGCAAATTCACCCAACCAACTTTATATCATGGATCCCAACAATCTCCAAACCTTTCGCTTAGCACCATGTCGTTACATGGAATAAAAATGAAGGGTAAAAAACAACAACTATGACGTCACTATTGCTCCAAAAATCGATATCACATCGATCTAGTGTGAAGCCCAACAGACGCTATGAGTGGCTGAGTGGCACTGTCAAGTCAAAATGTCAACGTCTATCATTTCGAAAAAAGCACCGCTGTATTTTACGATGTTGGGAATGACATTATTCCCACCACGTGTCAAGAGGTCAAAGGTAATACAAACCAGAAACTCACTTGTTTTCATTCGAAAGAAGGAGGCGCTGTGATAGGTTTCAAACAAGCATTTGTTTGACTTTAAGCTAGTAAATAATTTCCATTTAAGCGACGATTATATAATAATAATTACTTTACTAGTTATCCCAAAATATAAGAAAATTTACTTTGTAAAAATTCAGATCGAAATAGGTTCAGATTCAAATAGAAAGAAGGTATGCATTCATCTGCTAACCATACCACCTTAACGAGACTTTACCATATTGCATGACAACTTATATCAGTGTTACAATGTAAATTAACCATTTAAATGGCCAATGATTTAATGTAATAATCTTAAACTGACCTTGAAGCAATCGGGGTCACTGCAATGGACAAAAGGCCAATACCTGGCGCGTAAATAACCAACAAAAAAAAAACATTGCGACTTCAAATGACTATTCTTAGGTGTCACCATGGCAACCATACATGTATTGATAGACTGTGCCCCAATCCGATTAACGAAACCAGCGATTAAACCATGTCCATTGTTTTGGCTGGTTAAAACAGGCTTTAGTTTCCAATTACGGCTGCAATCATCAATAACCATTAATCATTGCTGAGTATCACCATGGCAACGAAGCCCATTTCAATGTTATGCCATGGATAAGCAATATAGCCAAAGCCTGATTGAAGAGCTAATTAGGACCGATTTAAAAGCGTCCCCTATTGGCTTGATAAGTTACAGGAGAAGTACGCGAGTACACGGAGAAGAGGGTCTCCTTTAAGCCCCGGGTGATCGGCCGGTTCGTTTAATGAGCATAGGGCCACCTGGCGACGCTCTTCGGTAATTCGCAATTATGCAGATGAAACGACCTTTTCCACTCCGAAATTGTCGCCTAATGAAAAGCTGCTCTTATCCCTTAATGGGGACATCTCGCCAAAAGGGGGACATAAAAATAAATTCGCGTTACGTACTCGTATATATACATAAGGCGAAGTGAAGTCGAGCGAAAGCGACTGTAAATTAAGCCATCAATCTGGGGGGGGGGGGGGAGACGCCATCTTGGAGCACGGGAGAAGCGGTGGCGCCTTAATTAGTGTCCAGTAATAAAAAAATACATTGTAAGCACGTCAGTCTAGTGACCTTTGGTGCAATTAGAAGGTATATTGACATTTTTTTTGTTAGTTTAGTTTACAACATCCACAAGCTCTCAGACTTTGATATGGTCGTGGGGCAATGTTTTATAATGGTTGGGATTTAGGAAAATGACAGATGCTGCTTGGATGGCTGCCTAATTGTTTAATTTATATGTATGGCTTCGGAAAATAACGTGCCCTATCACCTCTTGTTTGGGCATTTCTTCTCATGTGTATCCCATCAACTCGATGGAACGCCGTTGTTATTTCCAATTAGTTTAATGCCCATCGATCAGATATGGGGCTGAATGACGTTTTGCAACTACATGTACATGTAGATGTACATTTTAACAAATGTTGTAACTCAACACTTGTACATCTACATGTAGTTGCAAAATTCATTTCCCCCGAGGAAAATAATTTGTCGTGCTTATAGCTGTTGTTTCAACATTATTTTTCCAAATAGTGAGTAAGCATTGTCAATAATTCGAAATTATAAATAATATATGTTCGTACTAGATCATTTCCTCAGTGTATATTTATACAGCCTTACATATTTTAGGTCTGTATTTTTAGTACATGTATAATGAAAAAAAAAACATTTCTGCATAACATTTGCAAGCGTCATTTATATGCCCATATATATGAAAAAACGGGAAATAACCCCCCCCCCAAAATAACGGAGTTCATGGTTGTGTTTGAAATACGTCCATAAGTTTATTGGAACATACCCCCTAAGGTGGTAAAAAAAATTAAATTGGCATTTATATTTAATTTCATATTAGGGTGCCCAACGTTGGGTCACAGTTAATAGAGGGATTGAGCATGCCTCCCTTAATGCTCCCTTAATGCTAACCACATTGGCAGCACTGTTTGTTTTTCCAATGCGTTCTCGTTAAGGTAAATCAGTTGATGGGGCTTTAAGGGAGGCGTGCTCAATCCTTCTATTAACACAGGTTTCGGTTAAAATATGCACAGAATTGGGTAAATATGAGGTTTGTGGTATTTATAATTATCTCATAATTGGTTAACTTTATTATAAATAACACAAACCTCACATTTACCCAATTCAGGGCATATTTTAACCAAAACCTCTGTTAATAACTGTGACCCAACGTTGCGTAGATTTAACCCAACATTTGGTTGTTACACTTAAATTCAACACAATGTTAACCCAATGTTAATTGATATGTCCATATAGCACTCAATATTGGGTTGAATTTTAACCCACCGTTTTTAGTGTGTATACAAGGATCTATGGATACCAAAAACAAGAACGTAGTCCTATGTAAAAAATCCGTGGTCCTTTATGCAGCTACCACACAAACGGTGGCGCCCCCTACATGCCCAAGTAGCTAGCCGATCATTAATCGTTCGTGTTTACACCCAGGTTTAAACAGCGGGGGCTTAATTGCGTTTGATATCTCGGAGATCTTCTATTAAGAGCCAGACCGGATGACGCGCGTAATGGATGGACTCCAATGGCGCTCCCAGGCGTCGCTAGCGTCGCTAATGAATCATTACAGAAAGTGCGTGAATTAAAAGCAGGGCAGAAGAAGAAAAGGGCGAAAACGAGCGATGATGGAGTGAAATTAACAAACGGTCCGAGGAGAAGAAGTGGAGGAATTCGGTTTGCGCAATTAAAAGGGGCCTCCTTCATCAATCAGCGCCCTCTTTTCGCCGTTCCACCAATTATTCACTCTTTTATGGATTTTTTGATTTCGGCTGTTGGCGCTTCAACAACGCATAAATCACCCGTTGAAGAAGAGCATTTTTAATCAACTTATTGCAACCAATTTTCACTCCCTGCTCGTACACACTTTACAAACGGCCATCATTCCAACCAAACTTTTAACGCTCCATCAACGCCATTCAAAATAAAAGAGAAAAAAAAAAGCATAATTAAGTTAGGAAACGTATTAGGTGAAGCGCCGTTGTTCCCACCTATTGCGGGAAAATAACTTAGCGGAAGCGCCGTTATTAACGTCACTTTCCATGCACCAGCCACGCTACGTAAGATTGTTGTAAATTATATCTATAGCCTACATGCAGCCTTAAAACAAGCAAATACCCGTGCATGAAAAGCGATTTAGCTGCTCTGGCGCCCTAAAACATACTACTACTAATATGGAAAGCGAAATATCGCACATTGGGTAATTTCACAAATTCTGACCGAATTAGACGAAATGTCATTCGAAAAGTTTACCGGTTATGCTTCTGATGTGTTGTTGGACTGCATTCCGAGTAAATGCTGCGGATGACATATAGGCTAAATGGAAGCATATAGCGGACACATTGCTAGATTAAGCCCTTGTGAAGGCCCCTAAGCAGTAGAAATCTCGCAGATCTTTCCTAACCAACAATTTTATTAAACAAACTGAAAAATTATTGTTTGTAAAGAGTTTTACATATAATGTAATTATCGGGGTACTCCAGGAATACAGCTATGTTAAATTAATTCAATATTCTGAATTCTTTGTCGCGGCCGAGGGGTCCATAGTCAATTGCCTACATTTCCTAATTAGTAATCCGGCACTGAGCGGACATGCTTTGTCGTATTGGTCAAACAAGAACCTGTTTGCTACTCCGCAACCAGGAATTTGCCCGACAAGATAGAATCCCTGAACGCATACATATATCTTACACAGTTCTAGTTTAATCGCTTACGTCAATCCTTATAAAATAATCAATAGAGGGATTGAGCAACGCCTCCCTTAATGCTCCCTTAATGCTAACCACATTGACAGCACTGTATATGTTTTTCCAATGCGTTCTCGTTAAGGTAAATCAGTTGACGGGGCATTAAGGGAGGCGTGCCAATCCCTCTAATGTATTATCAATGGGGATAACAATGAGATGTTCAAATACATTAATATCATTAGCATTGGATCTCATGCGATTTTTCACTATTCTAAAATACATGGACCTTCTGTTATACTTTATCCAGTGCATGATATGGATGACCCCATTCTCAAGAACGATCAGAGACTGAAGAGAGGTTCAGCTGAGGTTTTTAGGGCCGATTCTACGAATATATACAGTATGTGTATATGTACTCAATATGTGGTTTGGACGACCACGTAGAAAATATGGGTCCTTTATGCAGGCCTACGCGCATAATTCGCGATAAATGTGTCAAGAATACCTAGCGAGGCTTGGCAGGGGGGAGAGGGAGTGTAGACGGTTACGGAATGGGCGTGTCGACAGGTAGGGACCAATAAATCAGTGCACATTTGCACTAGCTGCATGAGATATGTTGCATTAGGGGGATATGGATCTCCAAAACTCCTGGCAGGATTGAATTTGTGGGTTTCAATCCTCCTCTTTCTCACGTATATACCATGCTCACGTCTCCTATAATTTTCATGTTAAGGCCCCTTTTGAAACGAAACATTTGTAAATCGTGTTTTGAAATTAAGCTTCCCTTTACCAAATGCATGGTTCATATATTCTGACTGTCTGTCCATACATTTTAAGTAGCTACACATACAGCATGCTTTTGTAATTTGTAGATATACATTCTATGTCTATATAATGTATACTATACAAAAATATAATAAATATATAGCCAATGGAATGTACACATTTGATTGGAATGTGTTAACGCCTCCATATTAACAGTAAAAAAAAACATAGGCACACAAAAAAGCTCAATTTAAAGAGTGCCCCTCTGATCTGAGTTTAGAATCGTGGCCATAATAGGGGGCAACGAGTTCAAAACGTGCCAACTTTGCGGCTAAACTTGTAAAAATAGTTCAACATCATTTAGAGATAATGAAGTGTGAATTAGGGGCTTCTTATATAGCCTATACTCGCTTATGAAGATAACATTCTTTTTCTTTTCAATAGGGGGATATCTGACAAATTAGTGTATAAATTTGGAAATATAATATTAGCAGACGCATGATTACGTTGGCGTGTAACGTATAATAAATTCAGTCAGGTGAAAATTAATGAAGCATGAGCTTTCTTGAATCGTGAACATATACTCGTGAATTTGACATCTATCGATAAATTTTAAGTTTCGCCTATGGGAGAGGTTGGGTTCACGCAACAGGCGCTAGTTATTTTAGTTAATCGTATAGGCAAGCTGCGCCATCCATTGGCGGAATTATGCAACTGCTGTATCCATATTCCTTTTGCAGCAGGTGCTTTTTACCCACTTCAAATTAAAAGGAAATTTGGCTACTCCTGCAGATTTGAATGAGTGTTATTATTCGACTGAGTCCTAAATACAATTCAATTCAAAATACATTCAATATAATTGCATGACATTTAAAACTATAGGAGACAATTTAAAAAGTCGTTTCAAACTAAGGTTCACAAAAACTTGTTAGATTAATAATAGAGGGATTGAGCAAGCCTCCCTTAATGCCCCGTCAACTGATTTACATTAACGAGAACGCATTGGAATAACATACAGTGCTATCAATGTGGTTAACATTAAGGGAGGCGTGCTCAATCCCTCTATTGCTGATGTGTCTGGAAGTTTTTTAAAAAACCCTTGCTTTGATAATCTTCGTTTTTCGGATTTTTAACCGTCAAAGGGCGTTCTTAGCCATCTAACCTTCAATGGAGAATTGACCATTGCATACAAGTTTAATTGAGGTTAGCGCCATCTGTTGGTTCGAAACTAAACTACCTTACGAGTACCTCATTTTCCAGGTTCAAAATTCAATCCAGTTTGGGCTCGTATCGCTTTGTATATCTGGAGGCGAGCTGATGAAATTGAGCACGAACATTTCGTAAAAACACAAATCAAGTTTCTCTCACCTTGATTAGCCTGCAATTTGCAGATTTCTATCGAGTACAGTAAATGTTATTATAGCCCTCATTAAATTCCGAACGTGCATGCGAATCTGCTATCTATTCATCGGAAATAGGGAAAGGTGTGAATATCAGGCCCATTGTTAATTTCTCAGGTTATATATTTTTTTCTTTCTTCATTTGGTGTCTGCCTAATGTTTCTAGCTCTATAACATGTTCAGATAAAGACGCCTCGAGTTTCATTCAAGGAGTTGCACAATATTTTTTACATATACATGCCAAAAACCTGTAGAGTCGTAGCATTCTGGTGTTTTTTTATGCAAGAACGTATTTGTCAGATCACCATGACATTTTTCGGTAAATTATTCCTATATGACATTTATTAAGTTAATAAACTTCTGTCGATATTAAACTAAATACGAATGTGTCAAAGGCAGTAAGTTTCTGAAAATTGTATCATTAAATGCCAATAAGGCAAAGCAGCGCCATCTATGGGAAGATTTAGGCAACAAGGTAAATGGCGTCGATTTTGATATTTGAGTAATAATTTGTATACGAGAATTAATTCAATTTATTCTATTAATACATTGTAATACCTGATTTTAATTCCTGAAACAATTCCACCGTATCTACCTAAATATTAGCTTGCAATAAACTGCTTGTGTCAGATTAAATTGTTTGAAAGCTTAAGTTATATTTCGGTCACTTCACTCTCTGCATTGGTTTCAATGTAAACATAAGCATTGAGTCTACTTAATTTACATGTATGTTTACGTACAGTGCGTCCTCGGTAATCCGACCTGCGATTATACGACACACTCAGTAATCCGGCACTTTTCAATTCAACCCAATATTGAGTGCTATATGGACATGCCAACATTGGGTTGAATTTAAGTGTATAACAACCAAATATTGGGTTAAATGACTTAAATCTATACCAACGTTGAGTAACAGTTATTAACACAGGTTTTGGTTTAAAATATGTCCAGAATTTGGTAAATATGAGGTTAGTGTTATTTATAATCAACTCATAATTGGATAACTTTAGTTTAAATAACACAAAACCTCACATTTACCCAATTCTGGGCATATTTTAACAAAAACCTGTGTTAATAACTATGACCCAACGTTGGGTAGATTTAACCCAACATTTGGTTGTTACACTTAAAATTCAACCCAATGTTGACATGTCCAAATATGCACTCAATATTGGGTTGAATTTAATAGCAGCACTGTATTAACTATACGTTTCGTGCTTTGATTTATAGGATGAAGTTTAGTGTTCAATATTTCCAATTGTATATCAGCTTGCAAATTTTAATTAGTGCGCCATTTGTTTTCGACTGATTAATCCAGATGTCGCTCTAGGATGGTGAATATACGTGTAGTCAGAAATTGTCAAAGTGGGAAAGGGTTGCGTGCCGTTTTTGGGAGGATGCAGTCACTAAGATAAGAAAAACGCATTCTGTGTTTGTTTAGCAGATTATTGCTATCGGCTTTAATGATAACTTAATTGAACCAACGCAGTAAATAATTTCGTAGCATTATTATCGGTGGTTTTTATAACTGCATGCATGTAGTGCCTGGAAAATTACATGCTTCCCTGCTTAAAATGTTTTTTATTAAAAGAGAAAACATTGTAGCCATTGTTCTCAAAATATCACCAACATATACTTATTTTAATGCACAGCATGCATAATTTATTACATTGTAATATGCTTTTCTTAAAAGCTAACCTTGCCAGTGGCTGTATGGAATTATTATTTGAGGGCATATAAAATACCGTTATAATAACCAGTTATAGAACACTAATACAATACTTCTGTTATTTACGAGATTTACGTATATATTATATATTTCGTTTATTTTTTTGCGTGTATACTAATACATGTACACGTATATAGCATTCTAAATTTATCATTAACATGGGAATGAGAGCTGGAGCCGGGCCCGGGGTAAATGTATGTTACCGGGTCCCCCCACATTTCAATCGGAAAAAATAAGAGCAAAACACTCAAAACTACCAGAAATTCGTTAAAATACATCGCTGTCCGGGCCCAATAGAAACCCCGGGTCCGGGGAATTTCCCCCTCCCTATCGTCAGGCCTGGATACATATACGCCACATTGAACATGTTTTGAGTCTTGCGACCATATTGGAAAATGTTTTTGATATTGCGGTATTGTATATAGGCCTACAGTGCTGTCAAAAGTTTGGGAAAACGATTTATGGCATATTCATCTTAATTCGACCTGTATATCTTTAGGCATGCAGGGTGCTCACCAAGATGGTGAGCATGCGGTTATATGGCGACATTGCTACATATGGCTGTTGCACGAGGCGATCGATAGTATATGCAAATTAATTAGATGACCTAGTGTAAGTTGCCATATATGGTGCAAAGTCGCCATATCACCACATGCTCGCCATCTTGCTGGTATATAGCTACAAAGTCGCTGCTATGAAATTTCACAATACCAACAGACGTGTACTCGGCGGCATCGTGTCTTTGGTCCATGGCAATGTGAAAAATATTTGCTCCATGCCTTAGGCCGTGAAAACATTTGCCTTAATGTCCCGCATGTCGTCGTCTTTAAATAGGAGGCACTAAATTTTAACAGTAAGTGCCCCCTGTCACAACAGAATCGCCACAAAGCTCACCAGCAAGCACCACTGGTGGGAGAGGTAGCGAACGCGGCCAACATAAGGGGTGAATCCTGGAAGATGCTCCATGTTGGGCTTATGCCTCCCCATAAATCACCACATGCAACATTTCGCAATATTTGGGCCTCGTTGTTGGACTTTTACGTGAATGTCGACTTGCTTGCTCTCTCATGTGCACTGATGCCCTAGGGCATGGTTGATATTGAGGTTGGTAACTTTTGAGACTGTCCTCCGGATTCTCGAGGAACCCAACGGATATTCTCATTAAATGCATAAAGATGTCTTTTGGTGTCTTTCCATCATTCGTTTATGTGACAAGCATCATAAAATGGGAAAAAAACAACAGTCATCAATCTGGGGGAAAAACTGGTTGAAGAGACGACCGAAAGGAATGTGTGCTTGTCCACACTGGGGCTTAATGGACGAGTCAATGCCTTCGGATAAATATCATTATTAGAATAAAGCGAATCTAAAGTGGACCTTTAGTGGCCAACGTTTAGGAAGAACATCCTGGAACGAGCAATGAATGAAATGATGTTTGCTATACGGTATTTTAAAACGTAACAGGGACCATATGTGCAAAGAAAAATAACTTACGTTTTAAAATACCACTATACATTATATTAAAATTTCATTCATAAAAACGTGTCTTAATTTAGAGGAAATTTATTTATTACATTTTATGCCATAAACGAGCGTAAGCATATACATTATTTTACTGTATGTCTTCAATAATCGAAGCACAAAAATTTTTTGGCAATAGCACTTTTTTATGAATAACTCTGAAAATAATTGCATTAGTTAAAAACGGAAATATACATTTTCTTATAAATATTTTAATAAAGCATCCTACAAAATTTGAAACAGTTTTAATAAACGCTATTTAAATAAATTTAAAATAACCAAAAATCGCACACCAAAAAAGTATAGACTCTTCTAGGCAAGCCATATCTGCAGTGATATGCTAAATTTGTATTGAAGAATTACATGTTAATTGAAGAATTAGACGTACATTAATGTCGTAATAGATTTTTGTCAAATACATTTGACATCAACATCGTAGATGGTTTTGACATCCTATAAACTATCAAAAATATTTTAGAGAAAGCACGCATGCAATTAATGGTCAAAAATAAAACATATACCAAACATAATGGAGTATGTTTTTTACTTTTTTTTTTGGCCATTGACCGTTTATGCGTGCATTATTTAAATTTTTTTGATAGTTTAGGATTTCAAAACCATCTACGATATTGATGTCATGTATTTGACATAAATCCAGTAAAACTTATTTTGATTTTTCTGAACAAGTCTAAAACCTGGCATTCTTCAATAGAAATTTAACGGATTTAGCGTTTATTAAAACTGTTTTAAATTTTATAGGATGTTTTCTTATATTTCCGTTTTTAACTAATGCAATTATTTTCAGAGTTATTCATAAAAAAGTGCTATTGCAAATACTTTTTTGTGCCATGCAATGTACATGTATCTTTTATAAGAGCTTTATACTTAATGGCATTGTATATATGAGAAGGAGTCTTTCTATACAGTGGTTTGGTCTTGTGCAGTATTGCTCAGGACCTCAGATAAGCATGCAGAGTATAATGACAAGTTGGTTCGTATAAGGTTACATGCCATTTTTCAACTGAGAAATTCCAAACTTGAGATCTGATGTGGAACTTGGACTGCATGGTAAACGTTGTACGAGATGCAAGCTGGCTATGACATGACATGGCGTTGCGTTAAGGACATTGGATATCATAAGGGCTTCAACATATCTGACAAGAGACAAGTGTTGACATGGACTTCTCGAGTATAGTCTGGTGATCATGCAGGATTAATGGATGGCTGTCACGCGCTTGCCCTATTCATGCTGGGTAGCTTTACCTCCCACGCCCATCATCCTATATCGTGTAGCACAACATGATGTATCATGCCCATATGTATAATGTTGTCCGGTATCAAAGGCATAGAATGCATTCTTCATAACTTTTCGTGCATGTACAGACATGTTCTGAATGATCTAAGCGAACACTATAGATAAGTTTATAGCAAGTTACATCATTTGTTGCAATTGGATGTTGTAAACTTGTAAGTTCAGAATGGTCTTTCATGTGGAAGGTATATATGTCCAATTAAGGGTTGCATTCGTTGACAACCCTACTTTACAACATTTTTAAATATACAACTATGGAGAGCAATGTTCATAAACGTTCATTGCTTTAGCAGCTTCAGAACACACCTCGTGCCACAACCTGTACATCAAGTCTTCAGGCATCCCATTCAGTCAGCGAGGAAGCCATATAGAACCCCATTAGGGGTAATCTGAACCTCATTATTGCTTCACAATAAACCTCGTCTTGGCATTAATTGCTTTCTTGTCTCACAGCCCTCTTGTTGTACTTCAACTTGTAGCTGCCATTCTTCACTATAGCGTGCCTTGGGCTTGGGTCTTTTGGAGAGGGTGGAGGAGGCCACAGTGACGAGGGTGAGCCTCAGTACATTTTGAGATATATGGTGGCTCCCAGAACCATTTGTCCCCAAGTGGAATGCTGATGGTACATGGCGCCATCCTTTAGTTCCTCCGCGAGCGTGTACATTTTAATTGTTCCTGCTTTTTATACGTTTCAGGAGGGTCATCCGAGAGGCCCGTTGGTGGACTGGCCATTAGCAATCTTGCTAAGATTACGTTTCACCCGAGTCCTTGAGCACAGGTGAGCACTTTGGGCGCGTGCACGAGGTCCTTGACCATATCTCGCTGATGTAGATGATGGTGATGATGATGATGGCCATTTGGAGGGGGCTGTCGAGGTGTGCAGCTTGGCGACTGCAATCGACGTGCTTTGGGAATGCGTACAATTTTTGTGACAAGCTAACGGAATTCTGTCATCCTAATGGCCTCATTTAATTTTGACTTTTATGGGCAATGGCGACATGGTCTCCAATTCGTGGAAGGGACTTGTACGATGGTCACCTGTCGTCCGAAATCGCGGGTAAAGCACATTAGTAAACAGCGGGTCGTCTCATTCAAGAAAAACAAGGTGGTCTTCAACGTTTTTAAATGTCTGCAGGGGGCTGGCATTTTTTTTTTTTTTTTTCAGAGCGTCATTAACACGCTTGGTTTTTTGACAAAGGGACGTTAATGGAAATGATAATATCCAAAATAAGACTTACATGCAGCAATCAATGGGCTGAACAAAGGAACTTGAGCAAGATTTTTTTTTCTTGGTTTAATGTAAAATCCAGAACTGTTTGTAGCACACATGCTATACATAGTACATGTATGAAAGCATGCACTCGGTCGTTAATGATTTTAGTGATTTGTTCACATATTATTGAAGATAAGATCATCATCATTTTTCCATGGAATCCTGTTTAGTATAATAATGATTTTATAATCATTTTGTAGTATAAATCTTGTTGACGTTTTGTTGAAACTTAAAACTTTGGAGGGGCGTTCTTAAATTTTGTATAAATACAAGTATACTTTATGTAAAAAGAAAATGACCTGAGGTAGTAGGCCTAAACGTAATTCTGCAATGTAATGATTTTGTTAACCCCCATGAAAATTATATAATGCATATCCCTGCAAAGTGAAAATACGTAAAATACCTCTAAATAGCGATAACTCACAGCCAGCACGAATCGATTTTATATAACAAAATTACCTTGAAATAACGCAGACACTGTGAAACGCTAATTAGGTTGTGTTACATAGACTAAATCACGTGACTTTACCTGTGAATAACGATAACGATCGACCGCTGAAATGAAACTGTTATGTACATTACCAAACTTTCGTCAATACTTAATATATTTCTACATTCTTAGCACTCATTGCTGACCATCCAATTATAAAACTTCGCAGCTTTTGTAAGGGGTACTCATAACTTGTGCTCAGATAGCATCTCCGCAATAAATTCAAAAAATTTTGACTTCGAAGTGATTGACCAATATCAAAATTCGAATTATGATTAATTGGAATTGCCAATCCCAAAGTCGACATTTTTTGAATTCATTGCGGAGCTAGGCTATCTGAGCACAAGTTATGAGTACCCCTTACTAAAGCTGCGAAGTTTTATAATTGGTTGCGCAGCAAAAGTATACCCTGATGTACATGCACCTTAATTAAAAAAAAGAAGCTTATGCTATCTCAATTCACCATCCAGATTTCAGCAATTGATCCTTTTTTTCAAGTCTGATGCTGTTAAATATGATAATTCTTGTTCATTTTAATCAAATTATCTACGTGAAAACATGTTTGCAAGGATTGTGAAAATTCCTATCACCACCTGCATGCAGGAGTTGACATGGAAATAAATCGACTGTATCTGACCACATATCCGTGTTATTCAATTGTGCGCATAATCTTGGTTCCATTCGACGTGGATGGATATTGTACGCTACGTATCTTAACCAGATCATCACCCATTTATATACGTGCATGGTGTAAAGGAGGACCTTTTATCTTGACATTCCGCATACGCGTCTACAATGCCGCCCTCGTGCACGTCTCTTGCTCACATAGCTCTAGGTGAGGACGGACCTTTATGTATGTGTTCGAGATTATCGTGATGTCAACGGGAAATTTCTCACGGAGGTCGCATTTTACAGTCGGCCAAATCGTCGTTCCAATCGCCTATCTCCTCGCCCTTCTCCCTTAATCGGCTGCCCTATAAAAGGACCGATCTGTCCGTTTTCATACAAAATGCGGATAACGTCGTTTTAAGGTTGCGTGACACCTCATTTGTATGTGCCTAATCTTTTCGGAACCTTTTAAATGCTGTGAATTATAAGCAATACACGATATCTTATTACCCTTTGGGAGTTTCGCGACGTGTAGTCCAAATGACCCTGCTTCCGACATGGCCACAGGTTATAAAATCGAACTTGAAGCGAGACACTCATGCAGTTTTAAAGGGACTCAAGGTTTAGATGCAGCTTTAGCCTTTAATTTGAACAAATTAAGTCACGTTATAGATCTGCAACATGGGTTTAATTACCATAAGTCATTAAATACGAAAGTATAATGCAGTGGGACAGCATCCTCTCACTCATCCCATTCTCAATTTTTTGTTCCTAATTTCAAAGTATTCCTGCCCTTTATAATTTATATATCTTCTTCTATATGTAGGCTATATAGTAGGCTATATACATTATATATAAAGAAGAAAAGTATATATGAGTGTTTGTTTTCTCAGCAAAAAATTTTGATCCACTCACCGGATTGCTCCCAAATTATTCACGAGTATACCATTTACTATTCAGCAATCCAAAAGCAATGGAAGTGGGTTCGCGATCCCAAAAACATCAACCCTCCCCAACTCGCTCATTTTATACCCACTTTTACTCCCAATATGACTCCCAATATGGCCGCCTAAATTGCTGAACGGTATATATGTTTCGTAAAAAATGCTGTGCCAAAAAAATAGGTGTTCAACCCGCTGACCACGGATTCGTCGGGTTGAACAACCCTGCATTATAGATTGCAGGACTTGGCTTTGTCAGGAATGCTATATAGGTCCATTCTGAAAATAGTATACTATGTATACATGTACATGTATGAAAGCCGTCTTCCATGCATATCTGAACATTCAGTTGACAATCATGGCATGCCCCATGTGTCACGTGGGGAAAATGCTTGAAAGTTTTCAGCAAACCCTCTTTTTCTGTTCTAAATGTTTGACTTTAAAATGTCTCATCATCGACAATATTGTGCATCATTGTAAACGTATACTATACATGTATATTCATGCATGAACGTTCACTCCTCCCTTGACCCTTGTTCGTCACCAAACTGCCTTGTTGGCCGTTAACCCAAACTTTGAAAATTTTGACAATTTCCATACAGCACCCCAAATGCAATTACAATATCGAATAGGGAAACTTCAGTTGAACGATTTCAGCCAAAAATGACAGTGATAAATATTTGGGCATTGAGTTTACAATCGTTCGAGTGACTTTTGTGATGTTGGAAGTTTAATGAAGCGCCAAAACCTGCCTTTTGCATGTGTCCACGTTTTTAATAATACTTCTTTAGTATAGCATAGCCAGTTGTGTTATAAATGCCACCTTCCCAATTTACTTTCCTATAACGAAACGCTCACCCTCACTGGCTGACCCTTCACCCCCTGATGGGCTTATATATGGGTCCGAATCTCTGGGCTAGGCTGGACTCCACGGGGGATGTTTTACAGGACGGCCTTTGCCATTATTCTGCCAGACTCCTGTGTCACCCGTACTAAATAAACATCCATTTCACATATATAAAAACGTCTCACCCACAAAAGCATAATTCAGGTCCTATATGGTTTGAAGCGCCATATTTTAAAATGTTCCTTCTCCCCTGTATACCATGCATGCATGCATACCCGTATACCCTTTCCATAATGCAAACGTTGTATACACGTTACTAGCCCACCTTGAACTGTCCCTCCACACTGGACAACTAAAGATGACACTAAAGGGGCATGAACTGCGAACAATATATTTTGACTTCATAAAATGCTTTGTGTTTATATTTTTGTTTTGCTGCTGAATGGATGGCCGCTGTGGTGCTAATGTTTGATATGATAAAACCCGGCCTGAAAGACCATAAAAGAGGGGGATGGATCGAGGAGGTGTATTTTTGCTATATATCCATCTATATAACCATTCTGTGGTTACCTTTGATACACTGGTCAATGACAAAGGCATTTCCAAACTTCATGATGGCTCATTTATTGCAAGAGCTATTTTGTAGGTGGCGCTTTAGTATGGATTCTACAAGTATAGGCAATATAAGTGCATGTGCACTCTATACGCACATGCAGTCTAAGTAATAATTTCTCTGATTAACTAAATCAATCACTATTTCTGCAAATCGCAATATTTAACATTGCATGCATGTATAGCAATCAAATCATCATGCATGTAACAAATTATAATTGCATGCATGCAAATGATGCATACATAATGTTGACATATCAATCATAATCTTAAGTCTATAAAGTTTTTACATTTAATTTGATCACAGAATTAATTTTGGAAACCAGCTAGGGTGTACATATTAAACAAAATGTTTATACGGATATACAATTTTATTTTTAACTTAATTGTATATAGCTTTATGTATTTGGACGTTATCCATGCATTTTGTGATTCATGCATGCATGAGCAGTAAAAATAAGTCATTAGTATATAGATCATGCTGACGCAAATGCATAAATAACTCCATCAAATTAACATTACCGTTCTAAATAGTTGGCCTGCAACTGCACATTGTATATGATCATCCAACAAATCTTTCATTTGTTTAATATAATTTAATTTTTTCTCTATAATTTTTAGAATTTCGTTCGTGAGGATTAAAATATACATGAGCATATACAATGTATCTACAAACATTTGTGAAATATTTGGAAGCATTGTTGTTGCGTACCAACAACCATGAACTATCTTTGTCAACATCATCATCATCATCATCTTTAAAAAACACCACTATATCAACATGATGGTCTCCATTCATATACCGTCAACATTATCATCATCGTCAAAGTCATCAGTGATTATCTTTCAGTTGTGATACATCATATAGGTAAGCTCATTTTGTTTGATTCGTCCACGGATGTTGTTATCTATATTGAAATCCACTGGCTTTTAGCTATTTAGTCATAACTGACCAACCGCTCAGTCAACCACGAAATTAAATTAGTTTCAGCGAAATTGAAGTTTTCTGCTCAAGTGCTCGAATTGTAGCCTATATGGCTGGAACTGAGAATATCATTCCTGATTGGATAATGAAAAATCAGTCGAACGTGGATGAGATTATATTGATTGATCCAAATTGGGTTGTAACTATATGTATCTATGATGGATACAGTATGGGGTGAAGAGGGTAAGTAAAATTGGGAAATACAGGATGTTCTTGCAGAGGACAGAATTGTATGAAATTTAATGACAATTTTCTTAAAATAGTCCAATTCGAGTATCTCATATGTATATTAAAGGTTTTCATGTCTGAAGCGTGAAGATATTGCCATTGGTTTATAGGCGGGAACCCCTTTTGGCTGCCCATCTGAACTAATTGCTGACAGAAGGTTTAATTTGTATAACCACAATCACTTTTTTTATACGCAAGCTATAATCACGTAAACCATTATCATTATAAAGGGTGTGTTGTATAAATCCAGGTGCATGCAATATACGTGCCAAAAATAGTAAAAGTGCATTGAAGAATCTGATGATGTTTTCTGACCTTGATATGCTTTAATCAAACATTTCTCTTAAAGTATATACCCGCATAGACTAAAGATAAATTATTTGCAGATGAAGGGTAATTAAACAAGGGAGGAGCTACTGTAGCTTTGTTTCATGAACATTATACGGTGTGACTGCAGATTTATATCGGTTTTATCAGTAAATTAAGTTTTACCAAATGTCTGCTAGTCTGCGATGGTTGTACCGTAAGGTATACATTATTAATGTTTGTATTTATACAGTATATATACTGATTGCATGCATGCATAAGGTAATTTAATTCAACCATGAAATACATGTAACTTTATTTGTGGATGAATTTTCTCCCACAGAAAAGATTTAAAATGTTGGATATTTTTCTTATATGACTCCATGGCAAGTTTCAGGAATTATGTAAATAAAAATAAAGGTGAAAAAAAATAAAGGACATATTCAGCAAAGTTTTACATTGCTTTTGCTGAGCTATAGGGTACAGGCATCAGTATATAGGTATATACATGTATATAGTATTTCCATTCATTGCAGATCACATTTGTCATGCAATCGTGAATGCAAGTAACAATGCCTTATACATCCTATAGCGAGCTTGATTGCTTTTAAATTGCTGCCGATATATCAGGGATTTGCCTCTGATACCAGGGTTTAAAACCACATCTAGCAAACGTTGGGTTTGGGGATCAAGAGTTAATGGATGATTTCATCCCCGCCATCTGCTGGGGATTTCCTGAGCTCCGTAGGTGGTATATTGCCACCTAAATAGATGTTCAAAGGACCTATTAGGCCCAACTGAATTGCACTTGTCACGACAGCATTGTCCAGGGGTAACATCGACAATTTATTATACGGAGCTCTCTCGCGCTCCATGGCCGCGGCTAATTTTTGTCCAAAAATGGACTACAATTAGCCGTAAGCGCTTGAGGTCCTTTTGTTACAAGAGATGGTTTATGGAGCGCGGCGCTGGACGCACGCTGCATGCTGCGTTTATTATTTGTGTTGGAAATCTTTTGGGACCAATTGTGTAACATTGCAAAATTATGCACATTTATGCAAGTGTCTTCCTCGTCCTCAAACGGGATCGTCCTGTATCTATTCGGATCCCCCAGAAAGGGTGCTTTGGACAAACGTCCATGGAGGGGAAGAGATGTCAAATGGGGAAATATGACTTGGCATAGAATTCAATATCTGTTTTTTTTGTGTCATTTTGCTATCTTGGTACGATATTTATAAATGTGCAATTACCAGCTGAGACTGTATACATGTATATATAGTGTATACTTGATGCATCGAGGATGACCAATTTGAAACATCCATGCTAATGGTGCTATACTTGCATATTTGCTATGTTGACACTATATGGTGTAATGGGCCTTTATATGCATCAAATTAGTACCTGCATGTTACACGAAGTGCATATATATATATTATATATATATATATATATAAAGTGCTATAGAGCCAAATTTATCCTTTGGTAAAATATGTTACTCGTGTTAACTGTGCATGTTTTTATATATATATTTGTATATTATGTATGATAATGTAGATTTTCTAAACTATATATATGTACATGTATATAGTGTATGTATGGCATACATGCAGCTTAAGTTCATTATTTCATGGGTTTAACCAGTTTCATGGAATGTTATATATAACCTATATTACATATATTATAATGCTATATTAACCAGTCGTGTATATGCCATGCATACAGTATATATACTGTATATATATGTACATGTATATAGTGTATGTATGGCATACATGCAGCTTAAGTTCATTCTTTCATGGGTTTAACCAGTTTCATGGAATGTTATATATAACCTATATTACATATATTATAATGCTATATTAACCAGTCGTGTATATGCCATGCATACAGTATATATACTGTATAAATGTGTTGTATTGTTAATCAATATATACATGTATATAGTTCAGTAAATCAACCTCTATAGAGGTATATACATGTATATACATAAACATGTATATATCGATGATCAAATGTAGTTTTTGAGACTATAGGTTAAACACCTAAAAATTAAGTCAAGCATGATATATCGATATATATCGATATTTTATTTCTCATTTCAATATCACATTTTCTGCAATTTATAAAAGTATATATATTTAGCCACCAAATATATACATGTATAACTCTGACAGTGGCTGTCTGAGATTGATTGCAGACTCAAGTAAGGCAGTTGTTGCGCATGTAATGTTCAAGGGTCTTATATAAACACAGTATACATGTATAGTTTGCTGTTTCGTTTCTTTTCAAAGAGGCAAGATTGTATGATCGGTGGGAGGTCTAAAACCTATAGCTGTTTCGTTGACGTTTGGATGTTGGACTAAAAACAATGCCGGATGGAATGTTAGTTTTCACCGAATCATGTCAGAATTCGATATCCTTGCCATGGTGGTCACTATACAGACTGAACTCCAGGAGGTCCACCCTCAATCATCACTTTTCCAGTTACGATGGCAAGGATTGTTCGGCATACGGCCTCATTTGCATGTCCCGATCCCGCCGATAAAGTCCCATTTTCATCACCACTTAATGCTTATAGCTTAGGTTGAAATTGGAGCCATTAATGCTGGTGCGCCAAAGAATGTGACCATGCGTCTCCCTATACTTTTGATGTGTTTGCGAGTTATATCTGTTTTCACATTGTGTCGATTGTATCGTTTCTCCTTGACTGATATATGTGCGCAATCTCGGTTGCTGATGCTGGACTTGGACCCCTGCATGGCGCTGGCTGTCACTCAGTGGCCAACCAGACTCTTGCACGGAAGGGATATTATGTTGACCCTCATGAGCTTCTCAAATATATTGTAAGGTTTCTTGCAAGAGCCCACGCAGGGTTTAGTCCATAGTTTGGCATGGCCCAGGGGTCTTTGGGAGACCATACACTTTCCTGCTGGGTTATTTACATCTGTCCTATTGTGGTGACACGATAAATATGGTGGAAACGTGTGACGTCGAAGCTTTTTGGAAAGAGATATCATATACATGCATGATGACCGACACTTGGTCTTTGAATCCGAGAGGATTATAGGTCGTGGCGTCAGGATGGCTGTTTTCGTCCAATTTTATTTAGAGAGGCTTGCATTTGTCCATGGACTGTAATCAGGGATATCGTGACATTACCTCGGATATCAGGAATAAAGTATAACTAATCGAATGAGCAACTTTAATCAAAGATTATTCGTAAATTTATTGCAAGCGTCTAAATCCCTGTTCTTAATTTGTTTGATGTACACGAATAGTAAAACCTGCTAAATATGACCAACCTAAAAATGTCAAATTCGGCCACTGGGGCCCGGGGTAAAGATTGTAACCGGGCCCCCAAAGAAACCAATTTTTTTTTTTTTTGTTTTTTTTTTTTTTTTTGGCCCTTGAAACGTTTGTCACTTTAAGGGCCCCATTTTAATCGGGAAAAAATAAGAGAAAAACATTCAAACCTACCAGAAATTCGTTACATCTTGTCCGGGCCCCTAGAAATCCCGGGCCCGGGGAATTCCCCTCTCGTCAGACCTGTATATAAGTGTCACTATACAGAGAATTTTATGTGAAAGATATATGTATGGACATGTGGTCACTATATGCAGAGGTGGCCACTTTACCAGATATTATTGTACTTTTTGATTTACACTTGTTCAGAATATAAACATGAAAAACATGGCACGACACGGATGCATACTAAATGCAAATTTATCTTTGGCATCTAGAATTTTCAAGTTTTGTAACAAAATTTTGAAATAATGAAAAGCATGGCCAACAAATTTTTAGTATACAACAAGGAGAAGGGATTATAATAATTGATATTTATATTTGTAATAATGACATTGTTATAGAATTTATACAGAATCTTTTAAGGTCTCAATGTGGTATAAATTTCTAAAAATTGCTTTTGACTTTTTTCCCTTGACTTTGTAATGAATGGAATATGATGATTTAATATAATGATCTCTTCATATAATGCAAATGTAAAATCATATTCTACAATATGTTGATATTGCCTTCTGGTCTTGCTAAATATCGTGTCATTGCTTGGGTCAGGGTCCTTGGTAAGCATCCTTTGTTCAAACCTTTTGTAGCCAATGTTGGTTTTTCCGTCACGTTAGAGCAATTGACGAACAATGTGGCGGAAGTGGGGTTTTTCTGGTTCCAAATGGAAAGCGTACATAAACAGTGCAAGTGTGTCTCCAGTGGACCTTCTGAAATGGGCCACCAGTCATATTTCACTCGGCTTGGCTGCCAAGACATGCATGAAGGACCGGGGAGGAGACGAGGTAAATGGCTGCCATGAAAAGGCCGTTAATAGCCGTTTTTAAGACCTTTACCACCACCATTAGAAGCTAATAAACGGAAAAGAGAAAATAATTGTCAACGAGCGATGTTCACAAATGAGTGGGGTTCCTCGTTCGACCATTATTCCCCTCTTCGGTTTTTTTTTTTGGCTCTAAAGGTGCAGCAGACCATGGTGGCAGGAACCCTTGGGGCCATGCTTCATGACGTACGTGCCCGCATGAAATGAATGTTTGGAGGCTTTTCCATGGCGCCGGTTCTCTCTTCAAACCTTTTCAACTTGTGGTGAAACATGTTAACAGTTCAAACCGATTTGATCGAACGAAACATCTGATGGAATGATTCTAAAATAGGATTCGGTGGTTGAGTCATGCATCCAAAAAGTACTAATGATCGTAATGATCTTATCACGGGAACATGCTCATAGTTGTGAAATTGCATTTTTATTTCCTGAAAACATGTACAAGTTACAACTGAATGAATCAATGGTGAAAGTTATGCTTTTGTCTTGTTTTGATATAGTTTTGCTCAAAATTCGATTACAGTGTATACAGTAAAATACATGTCCCCTTTGTCTTGGCTGCACATATTTTGTTTTCAATGATTCAAAACTAGCCACCAAGACGCTTGGGATGCTCATGTTGCTAATCTTATCCACGCTATATTGTTTGCGATTATATATAGTTGACAGGGGACTGGCCGAGCTTGTGACATGCTCTATTGTGGTGCCAATGATTGTTGTAATGACGCCTCGTCTAATATACCTTTATAGTTTCACATATAATGGTGGGTTTGCAAGCGTGTTGTGTCGGTCAAACAGGAAATTGGCTCCTCTCAGCCTTCGTATTTACCAACTCAGCCGAATGTGGATAAAAAAGGGCTAAGTTTAGTAACGTGCAGCACTCTAAATGTTTCATAACTTCATAACAGGCATGGATTTCTGGAAGAAGTTGGTGAAATTAATTGGTATTGAAAATACATTTTATAATGTTTTTATTCAGCCTAATTCAGCTAATCTCCAGCTGCAGCCTTTTTGAAGAAGTTCTATAAAAAGGGACTGTGACGATGGATGGGGAAGGAGAATATGTCAAGTTAAGATAAAATTGTCGCAAAATCCATGTACTAGCGTCTGGACAACCACCTGGATGATGTACAGATTCACCTTCATCGGTCATAGGGTCCATCAGGTGCTTTGGTTCAGCTGCGCTAGTTATCTTAGATAGTACTACTTACTCCATCTATCCGCAGGTGCGAGAAACCTTTTCGCCCATCGTCTTTTCATCATGGAATGGGTTTCCACCTCCCAGGGGTCATTTTCTCGAATGTCATCCCCATAGGTCTATGCACTGCGAATAAAATGACGTTGATAGTCCGTTTAATAACTTTTTTTGCGTTACACACCCTGTAGGGAGTTGATACTAACGCACGCAAACGTCATTTTGGCCTATATGCACTCGTACGATGCCAAAATATGCGCGCATTAGAGGATTAATAACGCGAATCACGGCGGGGTCTGGGGTGCCATCTTTCGTGATAAATTATACTGGAAACTAATTATACATTAAGCTCGGCGAGCCATTAATGCCTCCCATTTCATGCGCTTTATGGACCCGATATGGTTGAGATTTGCGATAAAGTCCCTATAGCAAAACCTCTTCGAAGTTGTAGCCTGCTTTTCTTATGCTTGGTGTAAGAAAGTCAGAACAAATTATATTTATTTCGACCCATATATGACGCCGTTAAGAAGAGCGATATTGTTGCAAGGCATAGCCGAAGTTTCCCCACTGGACGTTGATGGCAATTTTCCGCAAGTGGTATACCTTAGCTTTTATGGGTCCTATAAGTGCATGCTTAGAAATTTGTTGGATATCAACGGTTTCATAGAAAGTATTTACCAATAGAAGGTCAAGAGATCGGTTTCTATATTAGAACTAGTGTTGACTTGATATTAAGTATATTGAATCTGCACGAATTCCATAATAGCGAGTTGAAGCAGCACGGTCGATTGGTCTTACCTTTACGATTACGCGTCATAAACCTGTCATAACGCGTAATCGTAAACGATTCGCAAACAATTCGTAAACGATAATGCTTCAACTCGCTAATAAATATGGCATCAAACCGTACGTTATTTGTAAAGTGTTTTAATATTACGTTTTATATAGTGTTATAACATAATTATGAGTGTACATGTAGTTACTCTAGTGCGGCCTCTAAATATATATTTGTATTTTTTTAATGTTAAATTAATTGTCTTTCTTTAACACAGTATTTTTTTACTTATACAACCTTGTAGGTTTGATATTTTTTTAACATTGCATATTTGAGCGACATTTCAATTATAGGCCCTACAATATTTATTATAATAACTTAAAAGAAAGTGATCCATAAACAACGAAGAAAAAGATGCGAAAACAATTGTACTTTGGGACAATTTATTACAACAGGGGTGTTCAAGCCGTACCTTTTAAGGGCCACAAGTATAATTACGAAAATTGAAATTGGGCCAAAACTACAATGTATATATACACCACCTCAAACCATCCCATTGCTAAAATCAAGAAAAAAAAAATTGTTCACAATAAAGCTATCTAAAGCGTATTCTGCATATACATATACATACGCTTGTATGTCTTGCCTTCATCAACTTTAAACGTATAAATAAAACTAGGGTAAATATATATTTTTCGATATATACGATATATTGTGAACTAAAAGTGGCCAATGAGCCAGGGGCTGAATACTCCTTTATTATACGAATCAAATTATACATGTCCTACAGTGTACACCAAAACCTGTAAATTGCGAAATTACGATGACCCTGGAAGTAGCGATAACTCAGTCGACACTGTGTGTATGGTCATCACTTTAGCTGAACCTGCAAGCAATCCTTTTATTTTCGTCCTAATGGTTTGCGCTATTTACAGGTTTTGGTGCATATAAAAATTTGTTTTGACAATTTTAACTTTTTAGATGATAGGATTTCTGATCGTCTGTTATAAAATCGACGACCAGTTTAATCTCTTCCAGTTATTATGAATGAATGGCCGCAGGGATGCTGTAATAAGGGATTGCCCTGAAAGTGGTCCCCTTAATAGGGGGCAAACACTGCGATCAGCAGGGTTTTCCTGGAAAGCATCAGACGAGGGACCCAAAAGGTAAACGTCCTTGAGAAATTTTAAAAAACCTGTTTCATGTTAAGCTGACTACAATGTAGAAACGTTATCTGGAGCTAAAATATCCGTCTCTTTTCTTATTTCCTTGCGCATCATTGTAAAAAATGTTAACCATGTGATTTGGATCTCGAAAATTGTAATGACACGAAGTTAGTTGCTTTGAAAGCAGATAAAGCCCCAAACCAAATTCATGCATGGTTAATAGGCTTATACATGCAGTATACAATTAATTTCACTGCGGAACTTACTGTTATGCAGATTTTCTAGAGAAATATTTGACGAAATTGTTTACCTGATAAATTGACAATTGCATATCAGAAAAGTACTCGTATATAAGTTAGTGCCTATATAATGAAACACGTGACATCATATATAATCATATATGACATCGAAAATATTTAAAAAATGTGGTCTCTTTATATTGTAAAATCTGTCTAAAATCATACTATTTGGACCAGTAAATAATATGCTTTCAGAAAGGTTCCTCTGCAGACATGCATGGATCCTAAAATAGTCAGGACCGACACATTTATGCTTTTAGAGAGGATATCCTTTTACACATAATGCTTTTAGACAGGTTCTAGTGTAGAAAATTATCCATATCAAGAGCTGCCGTAGCAAAATTATGTATTATTGGTGCTATTAAAAACCTAAGTTAAAGAAATCTCAAAAACACATGTCATCATCTTGTGTATATACATGTATAACCTTACTTGCATGTAAGGACCCCAATATCCTCTGAGTAAATGCTAGAACGAGTTGTACGAATGGACCAATATATTTTTAGTGAATATATGACTTAATAGATTACGATTATGTTTAAGATTACCTTATGACATAATCTAATTGTATTTAATAACCAAAAGTCTATACATCACTTATATTTTTAGGTAAGCTTACACGTTGTTAAGCCAAATAATTTCAGTGTATTCATTTTGTCTCCAAAACTTTCGATATCAACACTTTTAATTATACGACCATGAGTGATAATTAAAAACACGTCCTTAAATATCGATATTGTTTTTATAAAACGAAAGTATAATAATAACTATAAAAAGTGAACATGCAGAAAACAGGCGTTGCATGCAGGCCTTATTAACTAGGAACTGACCTGAAACTGTGTTCACGAAGGCAAAACTAACGCTGCTGTTAGTCTGTTATCCAGCCGGGCTCCACAGAAACAAGGGGCCCTTTGCATGAATAAATGATTATTGAAAACTATAAAACGATTATTTCCATTTGGTGTATATAGGCTTTTACCGTATACTCGAAGGCCAATTAAAAAACAGGTTTCGTGATACACGCGAATCTATAGAGGTACAAGCGGTGCATGCACAGAAGGCTGAGGTACAGTTATTGCATTAGGACTTGTAATTAACATTATATTGAAGCTGTTATATATAAAGCGGAATGCGTAATTAGCAACTGGCTTGTTTTAGTTCCAATGAACTCGAATGAAAAGCTTGTTAGCTATTTTTTTGTAGCCCGTTAAATTTTCGCAAGTGGACCACATGTCATGACTTTGGAGCGTCATCTGTCCCATCACCTGCACCTGCCCTGAATATAGCGTGTCTTTATATGAACTTATTTTTTCCTCTAAAAAAAGGGATGTTCATCATCTGCTGAATATATTAACGGCAATGGCAAAAAATCACTTTCACTTATAATTGCCGCAGACTTAATCCTTTGTTATACCTTGTACGCACCTATAAATATGATATCCAATCGTCTTTACGCGTATAATTCGTAATAATTAACAGGTGTGAATAAGTCCGCTTCCTATAAAAGATTCTTGTTTCTTACATGCAGTTTTATGCATTTTTTTTTTGGGCACTTGTTAAGACGGCTTCCGTTTTAAGCAAAACAGCACGACATGAAACTGGACTGGTTTAAAGCGTTTTTTATTTGAAAATAATAAACGATTGTTTGAGAATAGAAACGAACGGCTGACATTTCCAGATGCTTTATATATATATAATGCTTTGATTGATGGAATGCATTTGTTTCTAGAAAATTTAACGAAAGCCTTATTTAATAAATATCCCATTTTCATTACGATATAAAAAAAATCCTACAATTAAAATGTTTGAGTTGCATGTCATAAGAAGTGCATAATTTTAATATTAATACTTTTATATGGGCCTACCTTTGATTTTTCATACATAGAATGTGAGTGCATGGTGATACGATGATATAATGTTTTACATTATTTTTTATTTGTAAAAAATATTTTATCAATTAAATCTTCTTTGCCCCATTTAGGCAATCTGACATTCTACTATAGATTTGCATTATATTTTTTTATTTAATTTTGCAAACTGATAGGAACAAATGGAATGTACGAGAACCTAGCATAAATATTCCATTATTTGTTTAAATTTTTTGTTAATTTATATGTCTATTCTATTTCATGGAAATATGTCCGTAAAGTTTATCAGACCCTCTACAATTATAAACTTTACAGACATATTTCCATGAAATGGAATATACGTATACATAAACAAAAAATTTAACAAACAATAGAATATTTTTGCTAGGTCCTCGTACATTATATTTGTTCCAAACAGTTTCCAAAATTAAATTAAAAAATAATTTAGAAAAAAAAAGGCTTATTCTGGTTTTCAACCCTCTTAATTGTTAATATTTTGAAGTCTTGTTTTAAGTTGACATGTCACATATTTTGATCTTAAATGATAATGTATATAGATATACTCGGCCATTATAATCTGATAATGTCTAGTCAGATTCTACTAAAAACAAAGACGATAAGTTTAGAATCGTTAATTGTCTCTAAAACATTCTTATGCTGTAATTGTTAAGACACTATCAACAGAAGGGTTGCAACACTCATAATTAACGGTCTTGTAAATAAATATTTCACTAAACCCGTTCACTTATATGTTTGCACTTTCAAATTGCACTTTTGATACAGCCGACACATCTTAATTTCATGAAAAAATGCACATAACCCCTGCAGGCCACACTAAGCTGGAAACGCGCGTTTGGCTAGCCTCAAACAAGGCTTTTTATTAAAAAAGAATTTTCGCACGAGATATTAATGGGCAAATTTTATAATTCTATAAATTTAAATTAAATTCGATGCGCTGTTTGAGGATATAGCCAAACGCGCGTATCCAACCTAGTGTGGCCTGGAGCTAATTAAGTCTCAAAGCGATGAGCATATACTTGAGATTCGACCAAAAACAGGGCTCAGAATCCTTAGCATGTCACGACCATTCTAACGACACTGCTTCGAAATATCTTCTCGGCCATGCTAAATACAACTGCAGCAGATTTCTGGAAGACGAGGTAGAGTGTCCCATAAAAAGTTGGAGCATAATCCAATTTTCGACTTGGAAGCCAAGATGTATCCACAGCACATTCCAAAGGTGAATGACCGGTTTGAATTGGCTTAGGCCTGGCATTTGGCGTATAGCACAATGCGCGCACAAATTATATGGTAATTGTGATTGTGGCACTTCTGCGCAGTTGCGCCCTGTATAGAAGAAGCCATGTCTCGTCAAGTATATTGTATGCACGTATATTTCCGACGCAATTGCACAATGGTGGTCACAGGTGCGCTTCTTCTTCTTACTATTCCAAATGCACCGAAGTCCCAACGCTGTCTGCCGCGAGTCGTCATTGCACGTGCGTCTCCACCGTTTGGGGGGCCAAGAATGCAATTGTGCGGACTGGGGAGCTTTACCTAGCTTATGTGTGGCATGGTAGGATAGGTGCCTCTTTGCCTGCAATGCGAGTGTTGGTGTGTGTATGTGTGTGCTTTTGCCTATCAGCAATACAACGGCTGGTTCAATCAGACAGTGATAAACTGAAGCACACAAACAGGCCCATGTTATCACCGCTGTGCACTCGTTGCATGGCCTAGGAATTATGCTTTTTCTGTTTTCCACACTGGAATATAGGCCCGCTTTATAGTTTTACTATACGCTATATTTTTTTTTTTCTCCTCTTTTTCAACCGGCATATACACCCCTCTCGATCGTCGTCGTCAAAGTCCCTCCACTTCTGGGGGGGATGGGGGGGATGGCTTATCAAATCTGTATATGCCTCTAACAAGACCTATCTATATATAGGAATTATTAAATCCAATATCTCCTTAAACAAAAGTGCTGAGTGCCGGTATATTTGCAACGGAGAGATGCTGCTGCTGCAGTCATTGAATTTGGAGATAACGTTCTTGATGGAGAAGGGGAGGAGGGTGGGGGGAGAGGGGCTAACCACCGCTTCCGAGATTGCAACATCCAAAACGAGATTTTCAACCTGTTTTATAGTGATGTGGGTACTCCAAGCTTGATTATAAATAAGCTATTTGTATAGTTGCCGAAATGTATACGGATGTTTTGATGGTTAGGGATCTTTTTCTTAGATTCTATATAGTTGCTTTGCTTCGATCCATGAAAATCTGTAATATTTTGTAAGACGTCTAAAACGTGGATCGATATACATCTATAGCCTCTTGTTCACTTTGCTTGATAGCATGTGCAAGTATTTTCGCACCTTTAATGTGATAATCGCATTCCTCAATGCATAAACAATATCCACTGAATAACGTTGAAATTTCTGTTTATACTTTGGCTGCTAATTACAAAAAGGGGTTTTGGCAAGGGTAGAAAGGGTTACAATTCTCATATGAATGATTCTCGAGAAATGCTTTTTTCGGTGAAGCTGCCATGGAATGATCGAGGCCTGACTTATTGTGCCATCATATAGATAAACTTGATAATGTGCAATTCGTCTGTATATATACGTCTGACAAATGGTAACTTGCATCGTTAATTAAGCCTTATATTTGGACTATAACATCGGGATCCCAAATGATGGCTTGTAGTTAACAGCAAATAGCACCCAAAGGCATTCTTGTTGTTGATTGCGATGAACATTAGGGTACTTTATTAAGGAATTTTATGATGCTGCAAAAATGTGTAGCCAGATTGATGCTGACCAAGCATTCTGGGCACTATTTGTCCAAAATGGATGAGCGGACTTTATCAACCCGGCTATTACCAGGAACCAAATTGTTCAACAGCTTGGAAGGCTGGTTTATTGGTTCCAATTGCTGACTTTGGAAAGCTCAAAATGTTTTACTCTTTGGCTACATGCCAGCATTCTTCGAAATTCTGGTTAATAAACATGCATGGTTTCTATATATAGTGTTATCCAATGCAAATGCATATTCTATTCTTCATAGAGGATCAACTACAAAGATGCACGTTGATTGATAGTGATATTTTCCACCACTATTGTGATAACCTTTTAATTATTGATTTTACAGATTGCATTCATAACATAAAAATGGGCCGAGTGTTTAATCCAGAGTAGCCTTAATTGTTACGGCATTTTTATTCGACGATGAAAACGTGAATTAGTTATGCATATAATCCAAATAATTTTAAGTGCTTTCGTACGAATTATTCGATCGGGTTATATTCATATATAAAATTGTTGAAGCAAGCTTCATCTGGAATATATGGATTTATTTCTTCAATGAACCCTATAATATAGTCTCTCAATGAGCGTCCCCCTCTTAACCAATCTTTTCTTATCTCACATGCAACACTTGACATAGGCATGGAGGAAAAATCGTTTTACCAAGGCGCTGTTTGACTTTAATTAGAGATTCTTAACTTAAAAAGCGCGAAGAATTTTTCTCGTACATTCTCCCCTTTTCTCATCCCGCTATGGAGGTCCATGGATCCTCATGTTGTGTGCATTCAAGACGTTAACATGCATTGGCGTGTGAAATGTGCGGCGAATGATACCCCTTCAATGTAAAATCAAAATTCAGACAATGCTGGATGGAATACTAAAGTTCTGGAATTACTAACTCGATTTAACGCCATTTGACAAGTGAAAAGCTTATGTAAGATGCTACGTGCATGTGGGTCTTGTCCTGGAACCATTCACATTGTCGTGGATATTGGCGGGAAAGTGAGTCCAATTTAACTATATTCGTGTATTCCTTGTCCATCATATATATGTTAGTAAAAGTTATATTTTATGGTGTTTATATGATGTGTCATGAGCTCAGTATCAGGCAAGTATATATATGTATACATTTTAGCATGAGCTGTGCAATAAACACAATGCTAAGTGCATTGAAAATATTTGTTTACATGTTAAGATGACTATATAGTGCATGGAGATGATGCTCCATATATATTGTGCCATAAACATAATGTAATTTTAATAATAGAATATTTGAAAAAAAAATATTGTCTTCGTATCATCTTTGGAATTGAATGCATTTCAACATTTTGGCAGATATATTGGTTATAACTATACAATGACATTATAATGTGACTCTTGTGGAAAAAGGACATGTCAGACATGTAAAACTTGTCAAAATTATAGAAATGTGACTGCTTTATACAGTATAAACAAACATTCTATTTACATGTACATGTTGGATTAACATTTGAAAACATTAAATACTAAATTTTTGTTCAGTCATGAGTGCATGATTGTGAGGTGTTCATGACTTGTTTCTCACACATTGCTTAAAGGGGGTTTTTAAAAATGGTATTTCTTATCGCCATACAAATTATTAATGATTAATTACAACCTTAATTCATTAAAGTATGTACAGCTGAACGGTTGTGGTCTTTTCAGGTAATTAATAACGTTTTAGTAATTATATTACATATCCAGTATACATACCATGGAATTATAAACTTTCATTGCACATGTCTCATGCATTCAAACATTTTTTAATGTTTTTTAACAACGTTATTGCACAGTATTGGCTAATATAGTTTATACTAAATTTAACACACAACTCTCATTCCTGCTTCGCTAACACAGAAGAAACCATAATCAATGACACAACAATAACGATTATTTTGAAGTTTCAATCCATGCATGCAAGGTCTTAATTATGCTATATATATATAGCATAATTAAGACCTTGCATGCATGGTTTCATATATATATATATATAACTTTGTTAACAGAATTTTTATATACACAATATATTCGTCATGGGGTACGATTGTCACAAAAGGACACTATACATGTATATATAAAGATGCGCATCAGAAAATGTGTGATACGCAACGACAATCCAAATTTATGCAGTAAAAAATGTAAAACGTTTTAAGGGAATTAATGTTAAAAAGGTACAACTATAAATGTAGCCTATATAAACAGAACTAAACGACAATTTCTGCAATTGCATGCACTGCCCACGTCCCATCAGTTAATCTCATCGAGTCATCTTATCTCATGTGTGGCCTGGCTGTCTTTAAGAATTCTTCAAATAAACGTCTGCTGTCTTGTACACTTTTTAGATGCACCATCCTTCACAACGAAGGAATTTTGTTACTAATTTAAACAAAATATTTCCCTTTTAAACTTTTAAGAGCCCCACATTAAAATAAAGGCCTATATATAATAATTGAGTTTTGGAATTCATCAATTTGCTTCCTCACGTATTCCCCTTATCACCATCTGCTGAATTTCATACTTGGGTCGAGATTTAGTAACCTGTTTTATTTTGAAAGTCAACATTTCTTTTTTTTTTTTTTGGTCGGAGGAGAAAGTATTTTCTTCTTATCTAAGGTAATTAAAACCGTAAATAAGCTGTTGTTGGCTCGAGAAACTAATGGGGAGGAATCACGAGTACTTTGAGAGGCTTACCGTAAGGTTAAAATAGTTAGAGCTCGTAGTTTTTAAACTTGATTCTATTTAATACCTATACACACGAAAACTTGAAATTTTTTATGTCAACTTGTCCATGGGCAGATAATGTTATACATTCTGTTAAGATCTTTACGCAATACATGCATGGCATTGGATTAAATTATTTGGTTATTTGGTTAAATTATTTGGCATGCATTTGGTGGAATTCATGTATGTATATCAATCTATTAATATTAAATTAAGCAAATCATTGTAGATTAAAGTTAAAGATCATGGAGCATCAACAATCTTTAACAGTGATTTAAATCAGTCATATATAGTGCATCAATCATATATCATTTCATGTTAACTTGTTATATAAAGATACAGAGTAAACGATGGGCTTATGTAATTTTACATGACATTTCGCACTTTTAGTATAAGAACATTTATATGGATCACAAGAATTCAATGTTCAAATTAAAATCGAATACCGTTATACTATGCATTTGACATTTTCAATTATATACACTTATAAATTTGAAGATTAAATCCAAGTTTTGGTCTTCAGGTTCACAACGTTTTCAAGGCCAAATAAATAATAAAAGAAATTACGTTCTCCTAAAAAAAATCACTGCAATTTTTACGAGCTCCATTTGTTATAACATATCTCAGTAAAACTAGCGGCGTAACCTGTTCTTAAGAAAGCCCAAACCGCTAAAAAAAAATCCCACTTCCAATATATTTTAATACGATCATTAAATTCCATATCTTAATTGGGTTATATAGATCCCAATTTTTTTTCCTTTGGCTATACAGGGTGTTTGAAGTAACATCCCACGTGACTGTTTCATTCAAGTTTCAAGCTCATTCAGTTTTTCCCCGATTAAAAATGAAATCAAGATTGGAATTGAGCCCTTTCGAGATAATTCAATATCTCGCCTAATATAATAATAAATTGGTGCAAACTTAAAACGTAAATGAATGAAAGCCTTACCTTGCTAATAATGTTTGCCGAGACCCTTTATTCGGGTGCCACGAGCGCCGTAAGGTGGCGGGTGGTTGGGGTGGGTGATGACGCCGATATCTCTTGTTTGCTTCAAACGGGCATGGGTTGCAAGCTCGGGCCTATAGGGCCGATATTGCAATGGCTGGCTATACTGCTGTGGTTTGTTCTTATCAGCAGTTGCAAGCTGTGTATTCTTTCTGTAGTAAATCTTGGCGACCGCTATCAGCTCCAAATGTACAGATAGAAAAAGGGGGGGCCGCGGGGGGAGAAGGGGGCTCCGGATGGCAAAATGGAGGCGGAGGTACCTACGGCTCCACCAATCAGACGGCGCTGAAAGGTATGGGCGCACAACGGTTGGCTGAACGAGTCGTTTTGATGAGCATTATTCTAATGGTATAATCGATAAGAGGCCTGTGGTGGGGGAGCAATTGCATCAAAGGGGGGTTTGCAGGAATAAGGGAGGCAAAACAGAGATAACGCAACGCCACGCTCGGCATGATGGGGGGGCTTATAGAAATTGCGATGGACTAGGCCATATTCCACACGTTTAAAAACTGCTCCATGACAATAATGCTTCCTAGCCCCCCCAACATGCGATGGAAAACTGGAGCGGAATCCGACGCCATTTTCCAAGGGCTATTCGCTAATTTGAATCATACAGATAGGTTTTCATTGGCCATCAGACTAAGCTCCTCTGTATATATACATGTTTAAATGCATGCCTTTGCAGAGTTGCGAACAGATAAACATTTGAACATTGCATTAATGTACGAGTGAGGGAAAGCAAGGTCGTGACGTCGAAAGAGCAATGCCATGGCAACTATACGTCAGCTAGTCGCGTGCCACCAAGGTGAAATTATGGCGAGTGTTTTTTCCAATGAAAACAATATGATTTATTGCCTATTTTTGACATCTGATCGCACTGCTGTCAAAAATGGCAATAAAACAATCTGATAATTGAATGGACAAACTTGGGCCCGTTTGGACGTAGTTGTAAATTCGTATCTTGTGGTAGAAATCTGTTTATCATTTTATGAATATAGCTTTAATTTGTAAGATTAGTTAACTGGTTTATAGGTGAGACTGATTGGGCGGGATACTTGAAGTGAAACAATGCATTGTAATGGGATGAAAATGTGATTGGTCAAGTAATGGATTTGATAAGGTATATATACATGGAAAAATTTCACCAAATGTTTTGACACAAACAATCAGGGATGCTTTTTGCAGATGGTGAAATCGCAATACCCGATTTTTTATAAATCCATTCGAAAGGTAGATTTAATGATATTTATAAGTTTACTCAAATGTACATTTTTTCAACATTGTCGTTCTTAATAGTAGACTATGTATACATGTAATTGTCGGGAATTATATGATTGGAATTTGAAATATAAAATTTTCATATGTACAAATATGTACATTGTTCCATTTTATAAATATACGCGTGTATTTTTATAATTGTATCAAATTATAAATTTTGTTTTAAAATTTCATATGCGAGTATGCGCTACAAATACATTTATAGTATATTCCTTATTTCATTTTAAAAATAGTTTCTTATATGACCTAACTTTGAAATGAGGGAAATGTGATGGTGATTGGTCGTGGAAGAGGTCCTTGAGAATGTAAAGAGAAATTCCTTACAACCCTTTGATATAGTACATTACATGAATTATTTAGAGAAAAAAATTTCTGTACACCCAGAGACGTTATACGTATATATAGAAAACCGAATTTTTGGCTAAGTAAAATAGGAGTTATCAAATTTGAAATCACTTATTTTGAAAAGCTTGTTTGCACCTGCAGTGCGTACGAATGATGGCAAGAATAACCGTTCTTGTATACAGAAACCTGCTTCAGTCCCAAAATCGTGTATAGGTAGTATAAAAGAATAAAGTTTATCAATAAAAAATTTATCAAACTATTGTTTACTATATTAAACACAAAAATGCATGTATACCGCATCTTCAATCACATTTGAAATAGCATTAATGACCCACACGTGCGTTCAAAGATGTTAAAAAGATGAGAATTAAGATCTTGAAACTTTGTCCTCATCAGTGACAGTAAAACCCAAGATGAAAATCGGAAGAACAAGATAGTTTTTCAAATGTATAAACTCATGCAACATCATGCAATTCCCTTGTCTCAAGTTCTGAATTGTTGAAGGAATATAACTGCACGAGTAGATAGTCATCATGGCATTGTATTTTTAAAAGGATTTTCGTTTTTTTTACAACTGTCTGTAAATGCAGTTATTTTTGTCAGATATTCATGTCCTTTGTTGTAGCGTAGCTATGGTATTTGAAATGAAGTCCTCACATTTATTTGGCAGGATACCATGGGATGGGAGGGAATGGAGAAGAGCTCGGGGGGCAGTTATGGACAATATCTTTAAAATCAGTTATGTTATCTAAAAGACCATATAATGTACTTTGCTGAATGAAAATGTGCAGTATGCGTTTTATGTCAAACTGCATCCCAGGTGTGAAATGTACGTGTGCAGAACTTCAGTTTCACATGTATACTTAGCACTGGAAAAGCCTTTATCTGTTTGCTATACAATTTCAGTTAAAATAAAATAAACTAGTTGGTAACCAAAGGTATTCTATACTTATAATTAATATACATGCAGTTTCATTCAGTGAAACCTGCCATAGAGATGATCACCCAAAAATTTCTGAATTCGATCACTATATATAATGTACATGCATATACAGGTGGTCACTATACAGAGAATTTTTATGAAGGAAAACATACATGTATGCACTAAAGCCTATTTATGAAAAGTGGTCACTGTGCAGAGGTGGTCACTTTACCAAGTTTACTGTATAATCGGTATTTTCATTATCGTCACATGAATCATGTAGCAATGATTGCCATGGAACAATGAATATATATGTATACATGTATTTTCACTGAAGCATTATTTTTTTTAACCAATTTCTCATGACATTTATATAAGATTTTGCCTTTAAAATTTACTTTAAATTACATGTATATAGAATCCATTTCCATTCAGTTTATTTATTTAAAAATTAACAATGACAATTGTGAAATGGTTCACTATATACATGTTTATACAGTGTATAGGAAGAAAATTGAAATATACTGTAATTATTATTATCGCTGCATGCTTAAAATTAACAACAACAAAAGTATATACCATTTTGCCGGTGCAACGCTGGTATAGGATAGCAGGAATATATTTGCTGTTATAATTGCAAATGTATAATTGATGCAACCCATGCAGGTTAAGCTTGTTTGCCACATACGCAATTGTCAGCTTTTGAGGCCTGCATGCTGAGGCTTAAGTATACAATGTTAAGTGAACTTGACAATGTCACTTAAAACCTAGCGTTCGCCCAAGGCTTACTCAGAGTGTGCAAACGGCACGTGTGTTGCGAGATAATAAAATTCATTGTTGTTGTCTGTCGGCTTTTTTTTTTTCATCCCGTTGAATTAAAACGCTGAATGCATTTATAAATAGGGCAGTCGTGAGGCCTGCTCCTCCTATCTTCTCTGTAAATCTTCTTCCTTTCGTGATGGACGAAAAAAAAAAGTTTCCAAAAATTCTGATGTAACTTTGTCCATCATGTATTCTTCTTTATCATATCACGGCTCTAATGACTCCAGCCTTGTCCAATTTATATAGTTTTTTTAATCATTCATTCATTGTTCTTGGTGGGAGGCCAGAGCATTTCAAAAATGGCGTATACGCCAATAGGGTCCTGCCTCACAAACCTGAATGCTGCTGTCAACGTGGTTTTCCTTATCTCTTAATTATGTATTCATAAGTGGACAGACCAGAAGAGATAAAAGCGATCCTTGCCTTTGGGAATCGTTCATCCTCGTGGCACCTTTCAGCCATCTACGTCTATAAATTTAATGACATACCTGTACATCCATGCTGGGAGTCGTTAGCGTGCCACATGCAGAGAATGACGTAAAATAACAAGATACATGTACTTTTAAGTTCTTTGTTAAAAGGAGGCTTGTATACATGGGCAACTTTTCATTTGACATCATATGCAATTTTGTCAAAGACAACTGTCCCAACAGATGTGTCAAGGGCAATTACTTACTTGTATTTATACATTAAGTATAGCCTATATATTGAGGGTCACAATATGCTCCTTAAATTGTAAATCGGTCATGATCAAAAATATGCTGCAAAATAAATTGTCAAGTTTTTTCTGCTGCTTGGGGTATTCAACCTTTTTTAGTCGAGGGCCATCAGTCATTACGAAAATTGAACAGCGGTCCACACCTATACAAATCCCACTCACAAAGATTTTATCTTCTTTTTAATTTCAAACTTATCAGAAGCGTCTGCCGTTTTCTTGGCCTATATCGATAATAATATAAAATCAAGGCTGAAGTAAGCAATTAATAAAATGCTTCTATTCAGGGTGTTTTTGAACTCATGTTACAAACTCAAGCTGGTGTTAGAGTGAACTAAGGTAAACACTTTCCACCGTAGAACCTAGGGTCCAAAGGTTACTTTTAAAAAGTTACATGGAATTAATGTTGACACAGAATGTTTCAACAATTACGTGTTTATTACAATGTTTTACAGTAAATGCTCAAATTAACGCTCTACCGTTACAATTAATGCAAGCCTCACATCGGTGAAATATTGATTGACACACTCTTTCAAAGATGCCCGGCATGTCATTTACATTGTCCGCAGCAACCGCAATTCTGGCAACAAGATCTTGTGTGCCCACTGGAGTCTCATATGCTACGTTATTCATTTGTCCCCATAGGAAGAAATCCAGGCATGACAAATCTGGAGACCTATAGGGAGGTATAAGCAACAGGCCTACCTCTGCCAATCCATTGAGCCCCAAAAGTGGCATTAAGATAATGCTGCACATCCCTGGTAAAATGGGCAGAGACCCCATCATGTTGCCTTGTAACTTTTTAATAGTGACCTTTGGACCCTAGCTTCTATGGTGAAAAATGATTACCTTGGTCGACTCTAACACCAGTTTGAGTTTGTACCATGAGTTAAAAAACACCCTGTATATATGTGGTGGGATAGTGGGCCAAAAATGGACCCCGAGCCATCTGTTGAACACCCTTTCTCTGAGGCATTCATGCAATTGGTAAATGCTTGGGGGAAGTATTATCACTAAAATATTATAATACCTATACAATGCACTGTACTTGATAATAATTATATCATAACGGAATCCTATATTCAATTGCATTGGGTAACCTTCATTTAGCAGCGACGCCAACACAAGTCTGCAATTTGACTGTATTTGTTGATTTTGTCTATTGCAACCAGAAATCTGATTAAATGATTATAGAATCATGCGAAGCAACAATTAGTTTATTCATTTTGGCATTGTTCAGGTTATGCATAAAATAATTTATGTAGCATTGATGGCATTGCATCTCTGTTCACGTTCCATACCTAATTTCATAGAACTTGTATAATTTGCATCATATTATTCATTATAATGATATAAACCGTGATTTTGATAACTGCATGGTTAATTGGCACAACTATATATAAAAGAACAATGTAATAGCCACGTTGACACTACTGTATATTTGAGCTTAATCTTGAGAGTTACCCATAGAATCATGGTGCAGCTATAGCAATATTTGGTTTGAGATTATCATGGTCTTGATGGCATAAACCGTGATTTTGATAACTGCATTTTTAATTGGCACAACTATATATAAAAGAACAATGTAATAGCCACGTTGACACTACTGTATATTTGAGCTTATTCTTGAGAGTTACCCATAGAATCATGGTGCAGCTATAGCAATATTTGGTTTGAGATTATCATGGTCTTGATGGCAGAGAACGTTAAGTTATAATGTATATAAGTTGCAACAGATATTGTAAGATGGACTCATGAAGTTCGTTTCTTCTCTATAGTTCTAATATGTATAGTCCATGCAGGTATACAATAGCTCATGCTAATTTTTCTCCTGGTATACTATGGTGCAAGATAAAACCTAAAGATTGTAAAATAGTTTTCCTGATTTTCGATGGCTATCATAGCAGGAAGTTCATTCGGTAGATAACGGCAGTCCCGGACTGCATGCGTAACTCACTGCATGTGCAGATAATTCGTAAGCTTTGTTGTGCTGCATAACTAGCACCTGTAAATTTACCTGGGTTATTATTAATAACAGGACGAGCAACTTTGACATGTCTTTGGATTTTTTTGTTTATTGCGTGATGCACATTCATGCCACTTTTTTTTGCCCACATAGAATGGTTATATCATGATGGCAACGGTTGATGTTAAAGATTGCTCTCTACTACAAAGCTGCATGAACTGACTGCAAAACCTGCTAGACTTTTTTTTACCATTTTTCATTGAGAAAATTACCAATTCGGTCACGTGAGCAAGAAACTTGTTTGATTTCTTTTGAAGTTTGAGTTCTATATATAAATTTAGTCACATTCTTCTTAACTCATATCATTCGGAATCCCAAAGAGGTTTGTTTGTGCCATGGATTTTGGCAGTGCAAATGTTGATATTTGTCATATTAACAATTAAAATTGCATTTTCGTAAATACGTATTAAATGTTATTAATTTAATTAAATATAATTAGCATTCACATGTACATGTGGGCCAACATTATATGTGAATTTTAGACTCTAATGCACTCTAAGGAATAAGCTGTCACAATATAGGTGTTCTGAAATATATACAGTGTACCTTATAGAGAGTTTTTCAAAATTTGTAATAGTGTTTCATAATGGTTATCCAAAAAAGGTACTTCGAATACATGTATAGCACATTCTATCAGGGTAAAATTGTCAATATTTTATAGTTGTTTTGAGATTCGTTTTTATATTTAAAAGTGGTAAATAAACCCGGATTAGAGCACCTTTTTTGTGCCAAATTATTGGGGCTCAAAAATACTTTATAGTAGTATACATAAAGGTGCTTCATGATGCAACAAAAACGTGTTATATTTGAGACAGTTTATAACACCTTTATTGGGTATCACAAACACCATTTTTGTCAGGGTGTGGCATGTGCTCGGTGACCACTTTAAAGGGCTTAGGAGACCCCAAGATCTCCTTTGGTCACATTTTGAGAACCTTAGCTTCATGCACATGTAAACGCTTACATGTTGTATGCTTCATAAAATCATCTCATCACTGCAAAACATGTCAAGGATTATTCAGAAATTAGATACTGAAACTGGTCTTTTTAAACATTCAGAACATACTGGACTGAACAGATCTGCTCGCATATCTGCAATACAATGCGTTTAAATTCAGTTATATATACGCCATGCAGCGATATTATTTATTTTTTCAGGTTCAAATTGGGCTTTGGCTTGATAATAGCAAAAGTCAGTTTAATTTAAATATACAGATTAGATTTAATGCAAGCTCAGATGAATCCATATAATTTGCATTATAACAAAAAATACAAGAGATAAAAAAGTACTGATAAAAATAACGAGTCCGAGCTGTAATCTGATGCTACAAATGGAAATATAGGCATGTGCTGGAGCGCTGGCTCTGAGGAAATGAATTCAATTTTTTATAACTCTACCACTTCACGTATTTAATTAAGGTGCGAATTACGGCACAGGTCCATGGTCCGGCATATACCTCCCACCTTCACATGAACTCAGATTTACTACCTTCATCCCGTTCTCAAAACCCATTGGCTCTCGCATCAGTACACAAAGTCAGTTTGCTCTTTTAGGAAAACAATGAATAGATAGGCAAATAATAACATTTGCACCAGTCTCAGTTTATCAATTGATAATTGGCTCCAGGGGAAACGGTACTGACCAATGGCAGACAGTATTGCATGCCTTTTTATAGACCAATTTTTTGCATGCGGTCATTAAAAGTATTTTGTTAAACGCAGGATGTTGTACATTTTTAATAATATATGCGAAACCATAATGGTTTGTTTCATTGTTTCAGTTTACCTGCCCATACTTCTCGCAGTGTGCACGACATGTTTGCAAATTAACACAACAATGAACAATTGGCTTAATTTGAAATCGCGAGGTCATCTTTTGGGATAATTTTTACATAAAAAATGAGGGCGAACGGTCATTAATTGTTTGAGCCCGAAATTATTTATTAATAGTTAAGCATTGCCTGTATGCCCTATCTTGGGTCCATTGCTTTTGAAGCAGTGCACTGGTTATACCCTATATAAAGCTTAGTTAAAGCAATATTTTTTTATATTGATCAACGGTCTGGTGCTCTTACATGGGTTATAAATATTGCCTGTATCTGGCAATTTTGACGTCACGACCACATCGAGCAATATATGGCCACATCAAGTAACAGGCAATATGGTCCAAATTATAAATGATAACATGACTGCATATGAGATGCATAGAATTGCTTAGATCTTTTGCAGTTTCTATATACATGTACATTATATATATATATATTAATCTTATAACTATGAATACATGTAACGCCAAATATGATCATGGCACGCATTTTCAAAGTATACATTGCATCGAAATTACATGTTTATTATACAATTGTGCATATATGAATACAGAAATGCAGAAAAAGTTTTACGTTGGTGTAAATATTTCAAATTTTTAAAGGAATGTTGATATTTACCATTTTACCACCAGTTTATATGATCCTCTAGCAGGAAGGATACATGTATGTGACGTTTGGGATTGTTGGGACAATGCAAAAATAGTTATAAGTTTGGCAGTACAAGGTTAACCTCTATTTTTTATCAATAGCTCTATACGTCTATAAATACACTATATATACATGTACTCATAATAAGAATAAATTGTCTAAATTAGTTATGCTATATAGCTTTCATTTATGCAGCACAAAATGTGTTAATTGGTGTTATATCCTTATCCACATTGCTTGTTTTAAATTTTAATTGAACATGCTAAATGAAGATAAAGGAAAGGTTTGCCAGAAATGCAACATTTGATTTCATACAAAATGCCCTTGTTTAGTTGTAGCATTATTATACAGTAAATGCATGGTGTAGTGGAATGTAACTAATGTAGTCGTTAGCAAATATCATTTGCATTATAATTCTCCATTGGCATTGTCTTTGACATTCAATAGGCATGACACTTCGAATATATTGCAGAAATTAAAACAAAAACGTGTTTCGTTTCGTTATCCCCTAAGGGCATTATAGAGCAGAATTTTAGTGCGATTTGTTATCTGCGTTTTTTCACCACGCATATTGAAACAGCAATGGTGTGATCACACATCATTATGATGGGACTTTATCTGCATTGCAGTACATTTCAGGCACAATTCAGTGACTCATTTTGGCAAACTCATAATAATAATTGAGTGCCTACATGGTTGTTGCAATGGTCAACGTTACCTCAATACTATAACTTAGAACTCTTTGAAAATCGTGTTGCCATGGAAATGAACAAATCATTTATATGACTAGCCTATATTCTGTATTTTCGATTTCGGTAATCCGACTCTGTAATAATACCACACATAGAAGTCGGTCATTTTTCTGCTGATTAAATCATAAATAAAGTTGAGTGTTAAATCATATCCTTTGTTTGTTTAAGTGTTTAACGTTACCAAATCAACGAGAATTACGGATTTTTCAAGTCAAAAAACATTCAAAGGTGAGTATATAGGCCCTACACATACAATCAACGGTATATATATATCTATACAGTCCTGCACATTGAACATAATCCGCAACCCGTTCCGCTAATCCAATATTTTGTGATAATCCAATGCACTGAATAGAAGACACCATACCGGTGCATATCAATTTAGTATTACAATGTATTTAGAACTAAGGGCCGGTTGCATCAACAGAGGTTAAGAACAACCTATCGGGTTAACCTACTGTACAATTATAGAGGATCTCATAAGTTACCGTATTTGTGAATGTACTTTATTTGGTATTGCCAATTGAGTGGAATTTTTGTGTGCAAAATATATACTTGTATACATTCTGTGTAATATTAGATTATCGCAATATTCATAAACATGTCGCGAAGAGACGAAAAAGTTCTTCTTATGAATAGGGCTATATATACTTGATTTGGAACTCGTGCAACGATAATATAAAAAAAATATTTTCCTAATATTTTTTTATATAAGATCGTTTGTAATTATATATAAGATTGAATTTGAATTAACTTGTATACATACCGCGTTTGTTATGTTCAATAGTTTGATATTTTGCAATATCGCTATATATATATTTGGAAATTTGTTAGTCACCTTTTCAAATTTCTCTGAAACATAATTTGCATGGTTTTATCATTTTTCATATACATGTAATAGGCTACGAAATAGTGCATTTACACTGCAGAGGACGTTTTCATCCTCATTTTATATACTTATATAATTAATCTGTAATATATGCTTTTAACTTTTATAGAAATATACATTATATGGAAATTATACCTCTCAAAAACATTGCGAATTCAGAAATTATATTAAATATTTTACTTTAAGCAGTGCTTGCCAAAAAAAAATCCAGTTCTATCCAAACTTTATAGATTTTAAAAATATAATATAAATCAAACTGATATACAAACGCGTCATATACATGTACATTAACGAATGTTTATACAATAGCTTATACCGGTAATGCAAAAAGGTATAATCTATATATACAGCATACTTGCATTGTCACGCATGCCTTGCAAATACCCAGGATGTACATGTATATACAGTTCTCATATACTGAAAATGTTGATAATTCTACTCCACTTTCCTCTTTTTTTATATATAAAAATGAGATATAAGAACAAATAAATAAACCAGCCTATATATACATGTATATATGCATTATATGCATTCAGCGTAAACCAAGCAGTCCAATGTTTTGGAAGCACAGCATACGCTGTGTTGTGTACATCAAGGAGAATCACTTCATCTTAGATTTTATTGAGCACTTAAAATAAATTTCTCGATAAGAACCCATTTCATTGCTGTTTTCTATTATCCATCTGCATTCATTAGTAGTATAAAAACCTTCCTTCGACAGCACTTTGTAAAACCTGAACACCTGTATCATTACAACGAGCATTTATCATCATATATTTTGAATTTACCGCAAAATATGAAAATGGCGCTGTTACCAAAATTATCAAAAATTAAATAAGATAAGCTAAGTAAACACAGCTAGTAGTATGGGATGCCTGTATGGCGGGGAAGGGGGGGATACGCCATACAGGCACTAAATTTCAATCCGATGCTTAGTGACGTCATAGCTCTTATCTCAGAAACGATA
>JAQGCC010000257.1:0-45208 GCA_034698905.1 Xestoiulus laeticollis | reverse complement strand
TTTTATATATATATATATATATATATATATATATATATATATATATACGTGTGAAGTCTATAGCAACGAAATGCCAGGAAGTGAACATATCTACATACAATGTTCATTTGATTAGATACTGTATACATGTACAGTGTATATGAAACGTTTTTATCATTGTATGCACGTACCAAGATACCATGTACACTGCATGATATTCATTGATTTTAATCCATAAAGCATATACATGTACTATACACAGTCAGTGTTCCTGAAATTTTCCACTTCCCTAAATTTCCAGTTTTTAAAATTATTTTCCCTGGCTGACTATCGAAAATTTAAAACTTATGGCAATATGCTTATCTTCTTAATTATCTTATATACATGTATACTCCTCAAAGAAGCTGTTTTAGAACACAATTTAATGTACATGTACAATGTTCTGCAAATGACAACCATAACTTCATCTTGGTAAAACACAAATTACCATGAAAAAGTTTTTTTCCCTTATCATATCTTAATTCAAACTCAAAACTAATTAAAATCTTTACTTATAAGAAAATATTCGTGTCAAGACAAAAAAAGACAAAAAAAATTGTTAAAAAGCGTGTGAAAAAACGTACATGTACCTAAATTTTATAATTGCATACTAATATATAACCCTGTTTTAGGTGTGTTTAATAATTCCGGCACAACACAACACATCAGACGTATCTGATATTTCTGAAAATTGGTCTATTTATAAGCATTCAAAATGTAATTATTATACATATATAAGTTATATAGAGAACTGTTCGAAAACTGACGTTATACAAGTAGTTCCATGAACAAAATCACTGATAAACCTGCATAAAACCATTTTTTATAACTTTTCAGGTCATTTGTTCCCTCAACCATTTTGCTTAAAAAAGTTTATATCGAGATTGCAGGGAGTCTGACCAACTGACCCTTACAAACAGCATGCCGAGATGCAGCAATAAAAAATCAGGCACTGTTTATGTTGTTGTTGTCAAGACATGGTATATCAGATGTAAATCAGCTTGTAAGGAAATTAGTATACATCATGCTCCCATACACAGCAGACAAGAGGGCGTCCCCCTTCATGTATCTCATAAACAGCCTTTTAATACTAGCACAGTTGATCACAGAGGGCGCTGAATGTTACGAAAATGCTACATCAACACAATGTTAAACAATTAATCAGCATTCAACTTTGAACATGCTAACTTTAACCAAAGTGTAAAATTAGTATTTAGAAAGTCAACAATGTGGGTTTAGCTTCTGTTTGCAAATCCCACCTAATTATTCAAGCCCCCAACCGGTATAATAACCGTCAAACAAATTTGGCATTATTCGCAAGCTTATATGTGCACTACATATACATGTACAGTATACATGCATATCGCGAACAAGTTTCTCATAAACTTCACATTTTAATGTAAATCTTTCAAACTCGTATATTTTTAGATACACATGTTGCTATAGAATCAGAAAAACCAAATGGGGACAATTAAGCCAATAGTCACGACGCCCCTTTTACATGTACATGAGGCTATATACTGTACTCCACCTTCGAAAACTAATAAAAAGCTCACCCCATGACAGCACAGTTGACCAGTACGAAAGGGTTACACCAGATAAAATGAAAAACATTTCCTGCTTTGAAATGCGGAAGAAAACATGCACACAAAAAAAACATCTTTTTTAGGGAGGAGAAAAAACCATTCAAGGTGGGCTTCATTCGCTATAGTGTCACTATAAGAGAAACCAAAATGACCATTCTTTGATCAATCAACTAATTTTAAACAGGGATACTGCATGATTAAAGCCTGTTGAACTAGCGATTACGCTAAACCAGTCACTCGAATCCGTTTTTCCAACTGCATGTAATATAAATTAGATAAATTTGTGTGACAATATCTTTTTTTTTTTTGAAAAAAATCAAACTCGTATAGCCAATTTTCAATCTGGATCAATGAAGATCACACTGTTTGAGGTTAACGGCCTATGTTATTCAAGCGCAAAACTAGATCACTTATAAAGATAAATTAAATTTCGCCTATAAGACACAATTGAAATCACGTAAACGTTTCGGGTATATACAACATATAATGAGACTCGTGTGAAAACATATTTACTACATGTATACATAATGAAGATTAATATATAGTTTGCGTAAAATAAGCTATACATGTACGGCCTATATGTTATAATTTTTTTTTAATATAACACGTGACATAACTATCTCATTGAAATAGTAATAAAAGTAGATACTGTCTGCAATGGCTTTAGACAGTTGCAATATAGTTTTTTTGTATTCCAAGGATTCTATAAACACAATTTAAGTTTGACAATACATGTATATATAGTATAAGTTATTTTTTTTCTAAAAGATCAAGCACGTTGTATACTCACAGTTTTTGAACACTCTGTATCCCGCAATGAATGAATCGTGTGTTGGTTCATCACGCCATTGAATGGACCTTCCCTTTAACCCAAATTTCATGTTTTTTTTCAAAAGTTTTCAACCTTTTCTCCGGTCCTTTTATACAAGCAGGCTGAAAGCTAAACTTGCCAACTTTAGTATATTAATATAAATATCGCTATTCAGTATACATATAATAACCGCCCATTTAATAGCACAAACAAAAGTCCAAAAATGATGTCCATATCCCATCATTTAAATTGACGAAAACTGGCATTCGCATATAACGCCATTAAAACACCTGGATTTGGAAAATAAAGCATATATGCCACAATTCAAGCAACAGGTTATTTTCCGTTCGGATTGGTCGTTTAATGACTTGTACGCACGGCAAAAGGTAATAAAAAAAAAGCTTCCCGTTCGAGTGAAATTAACTAACTTGCAGAGCTAACCTATAAAATTCTTTACTGTGCTTATAAGGGCCCTAGCGCAACACTCAAATCTCGGATTAATTTCCGGGAACGGAACATTCTTGGAGCTAAAGGGGCTTCATCGCACCCATGCAAATATATACAGGGTGATTGTGCTATATCTAATTTGACATAATGTTGCCTATCATCGAGCATGGCATCATCATCTGCTCCACTTAATTTTTAAAATATAGCCATACAATTAACTCAACTACCTAAAATTTCCAAGTTAGCCAAAGTAATGAAATCAACGTCTTGGGGATCACACAGACCCCAAGGTGTTCATCAGAGGGTTAAAATGCAATGAAATCATGTATAAAGAAGGGTCCTCGCATCACAATTCGTCATCTCGTGTCATCGTTTTAATCAGCATTATACCAATAAACTCCGTCGTTACCACATTGCCCCCCAATTTTTGTTGTTCACCCCACTGGCTAACCCAGGCCAATTAACGGAAGTCGGGAGGTCAGATTAAACGGCAGAACCGGTCTATTCCTCTTAAACGTCGTTCGTTTCTCCCTCGCATTCATTAGCAATTTGGTCGTCTTTCCGCATTTTAATCGAACAAATTGTCACTCATTGCAGTTAATAAATTGGTTAAGTCGGTCGATTGGCATTTAATTTGAGCGCCAATGCCAGGAGCGCCGTAGAGGCTGCACCCGGCACAAGAGGTGATGTCATCACCTAGAACACGAACGAACCTCCATCGTACGATTCCCGTGCACCTATAAAATTCGTCTATTTCATTACTTTCACAAAGAATCGAGGAAGTAGAAAGTAATTAAGATCGGCAATGGTGATAGGACGGAAATTCTCCTTTAGGTTATTAGGCGAACGAAGGGGTTAATGGGCACTATAGTATAGAACACACTGCCAATAGCAATGTTGTATGTGGACAAGACGAGGGTCGTCCAGAAAACACGAGGAAACAGGATGAATTGGAACTTATTCAGAATGCATGGTCATAAAAATGAACAAATTTATTATGATGTACATTGATTTCAACATAGAAGCGAATAAAATTGGCAATGGAATTTTACTTGAGCCGTATATACAATTTATAAATTGTTTGAAGCTCATCAAAAAATATCCATATAACTTTTCCTAAAAGTTATTTAAGGTTATTTAAGTAACCAAGGGGTTAAACTTCAACAGGTACACAACATGTCCAGCAGTTGGACGTTTTTTTAACTAAAAGTAACCTTTTAACTTAATTGCCTTGGTCCACAATGGGATGATAACTTTTCTTTAGTTCAAGAGTTTTGCAAACATTTATTTAAGTAACCAAGGGGTTAAACTTCAACAGGTACACAACATGTCCAGCAGTAGCACAGTAGCAGTAGTCGTCAGGATTTCACTCGAAATGCAATTTTGTTAGGTGAAGAAGACGTGTTTTCAAGTCCAACACATCAGAAGCACTTCTGGTATGTCGTGTTGAAAAGGACAAACCAAACTGCCCGGTAAAAACCTTTCTCAAATTTTATTATGAGACGAACATTTTTTCTATACATTATAAGGGGAAAATGTTTGTCGTTTTAACAGGTCCACAAGTAATAAAGTCCACCTAAAAAAATCTGGCACTTTGCCCCCTGCCACATGGCATACTACATGCTGAGTGCAGGGTAAGGGATTGAATTGAATTGAATAGGTATAGGCCTATATATTCAAATAGGTGTTCCTATAACGCTCCAGTTGTCATATGCTGTTCAGCCACCGATTTGAAGGTACCTTATTCATGCAAACCAATGCACAAATGGTGCAAAGATGCTCTATATATAGTTGTAAGACAAGTATAATTTCCTCAACTTTCAACCACTTGAAACTATAACCAAAGCAACCGGTGGTGCAACCAGGATCCCACCTACACGTAAAGAAGCTTCATACATCCTCTTATCCTAGCACACCAGATAAAAAAAAGGTCTAAAAAAATCCATATGAATATGAATAAGCTAATTGTTTGGTCCAGCCTGCAACAGCATCTGCCAAGAAGATTATAAAAAATGCGTGCTTCTACCGTTGTGGGAAAGATTTATTGGCAAATATTAGAAAGGGGAGATGGGTGTCGCCTCCAGCAAAGGGTCAGGGGGTCATTGAGGATAAAGCACGTGGGAAAAAGGCAGCGTCGAACATGAAATCGCGACTCATTTTTGCTGATTTGAGTAAATGGGTAAAAATGGTAATGCATGCAGTAGCAATCAAAACGTGCTTGGAGTTGACCCTGAGGTCAATTATTTCATAATCTTCCAATTAGGGACGATCCGTGATCTCAACCTCTCAAGGTCCCGACTTTGACACTCCATTATGTTGCTTAATAAGCCTACGAACCATGCATCATCAGTCAACTGACTGTCTGGTGGCAAGTCACTGTTCAACAAACTTACATGTACATGTATAAGGTGGGCTTATCCAACAATTGCTTATACAATTTGTGTGCGACGAAAACTTCTCTCAAATGTGAAATATTTTGAAAATTGTAACCATTATCAGGCGCAGGACTTGCACCCTCTTTAATGAATTACTAAATAATTGAATAATTTCCTTTTTTTTAATGGAGTTTGCTAATGACTGGCTTCGTTAAGCAAATTAACAATTTCAGTTTACAAAAATGCAAAGCAAACCTATATTTAAAATGGCAAATAATTTAGATTTTTAATTGCTTCACAGTATTCAATAATAACAAACCATTGCTCTGCAATGGTGCCATTGTGCACGTAAATCCAATAATGAATTTTTAAGAAATAGCACCAAGTTTGAGTGACAATGATGCGATGGAACAATGGCAGGAAACAGCACTAGACACACGCAACAACCTCTGAAGTTATTTATCGCTTCAGGAAATCCTTGAAAAATCAACACTTGTCAATTTACAGGGTGTATGAGCAATGAAATCTGATTATACCCAGTGCCATTTTTCGAATCATCCTGCCCTGGTGAACGAGTGGCATTGCAGGATGACAACAAAAAAATCACTTTTTTATGACAACTAATATCAAGACTGTTTTGTTGTTTTCGACATAACCTGAAAAACCGGAATGAAATTTTTACTGTAATGTATATCGACTTTATCTTTCCTCAATTATAACTAAACTTCCTTGCTCTAGTTTTCTCCAATTCGGTTTTAAAACCATTATATTTCAACAACTTTAGCATATCCATGGTGCAAAGGACCTACCCAAACCAAGGGCCAATTCCGCTTATATACAGTACATGTAACTGCATGTTATGAATTCTATTGAAATCTAGACGAAATAAAAACGGACAAACTGTTTAAATTCTTTTGCATGCATGCACCAAGTGGATAAATTGCGTGACCTCGTCTAATTTAAGGAGAATAAAAACAGATTTTTGCATGCCAAAAATAAAGGTAAAGACTATGCATCCTGAATGTCACCTGCAGGTGACATTGCAATAAAGTGCCGTTACGACATGGCCACTAAACACGTGATGCAAATGAAGCGCCATTATGATATGACTGGAGGAATTCAGCTTCTAAATTTCAGCCTCATTTGCTAAAATGGCGACACTCGACGAGCACATGGAAAAGAATTTAAACCATTTGTACGATTTTTATTTTGTCTAGATCATCATTATCCCATCATAATCGATTGGATGCTTAATGCAATTCAACTAATTGTCGATAACATTATAATGTGTTAGGTGCAACCCGCCTATCCAGCCCCCCTAAATACAGCAACCCGTTGAGTCATGGAGCCAAGTGTGGGAGGTAGGACCCCAGGCGGGGTCAAGTGACATTCTCACTTGGCCCCGATTAGGTAATAGGAGCACTTGTACAGGGTGCACACATCGCCCCTCGATAAAAGCCCCGATTAATTCCGCAGGGGTAAGGGCAGCAGCATCAACAATAAAAAAATGCGTGGCATTCCTGCATATGGCCGCACTTGTTGCGTGCCTGAGGGAGGGGGTCTTTAGCCCCTGCCATTGCCTGGGGTGAGTGTGCGTGGGGTAACCCGGACAAGGGGTAAAAAAAACCAATTGGCAATTGGTGAGTCCTAGACCTCGAGCGTGATCTCTTCCTCTGTAACCAACCTCAATAATAACTCGGTGTTAAACCAAATACAAGAAGGCCCTCATAAAAGTGTCGAACACATGTCAGCCTCAGTTTTCATAGCCCTTCCTCTCACATCACCGTTTTTTACCCTAATCACTCTTACCCCACGGCTCATTTTTTTGCCAGCCCCTGGGGTCGGTGAGGGTGAGGGGGACGCTTGTGTATACACAACACACCCTCTCCCTGCCCCTCCATTATTTGGGCCGATGAACACGTTTTGATAGGGCTCCCTAAATGAGGGGGCCCACAGAGCCCAACAGGTTAGGGCTTTTGTCAATTTCAAAGAGAAAGTAAAAGCGGCCACTTAACGCCTTAAGTGGCCTTATCAGATGAACAACTGGACCGTGGTCAAGGCACCGGACGCAAATCCCCGGGGCAAAGGCAGGTATTAGCCAACTCTCCAGGTAACAATTGACACTTGTGCGGGGTGGAAACCTAATTGTTGCTCTGGGTGAGATTATTGGGACCATTCTTCCATGAGAAAACAGCTGTCAGATGGAAGGCATCACTTTCTTGACAGGACAAATTCCAAGAAGTGGATGAAAACGTAAAAGTTGTTAAAGAGCCTTTACTTGTGGCGCCACCACTCAGAGCTTATTGGAACATCTTGGGACATTGCTCTTGCAATGCAACATCTTGAAACAACTTGACATTACTCCTGTAACATCTTGAAACAGCGTTCTTGGAACATCTTGGGGCACTGCTTTTGGAGCATTATGTTTGTGGGACATTGCTCTTGGCATATGTTGGGCCATTGATCTTAGCACATCTTGTGACATTACAATTGGTAACGTCATGATTGTGGAACATTGCTCTTGCAATGGCACATCTTGGGACAATGTTCTTAAAACATCTTGGGGCATTGTAAACTTACATGTCCATAAACAAGTGCTTAAGAATGACATCTACATTGCAATTTAAAGAAAGTTTAGCAAATTGTAGTTGCATGAAACATTTTTTTAAGAAACGTAATTGCAATGGTTGGGGTATGATAAATGCATTTGCTAATCCATCTTGATGGTACTTTTACGCATTATATCTATAACAAAGTTAACACATGTGCAGTTCGCATTTAGTAAACCATCGCACTTGTGGTCCTCATATGATTAATGTTTGCATATTGTATGGTAGAACCTATTAAGCTAACCCTCGCGTGTAGAGTTCATAAAAGAGTATACGCCAGAAACGTATACAAAACGTACTCTGCAGGGTTTAATTATTACTACAAATTACGTGCTAACTAGGTGTGCTAGCGCCAAGGTCGCACATGTACCTGTTATACTAATAGCTTTTTATCGCAATTAATAATCTCGATAACTTCTCCCATGCATAATGTGGGATAATTTAACAAAGGCCTTCATCATCTTCCAATTTTCAAACATAAATCACTCTCTCCAGGAAATGTCTTAGGGACACTGATATGATCACATGTGACGTGATCCACAAAATGAGAAAATATAAAATATTATTCTTAAATGAAAACATCGTTGAATTTTGATGTTTGTTATCATTCCGAAAATCTTCAATTAAATTAAGCTTACATAAGAATGACATTGCAATGGCAATTAAATTATATAAGAATTAATCGAAGCCTTCTGTATACAATATACCCTGCATGCACTAAAATGGTTAAATTGCATATATTTTGTGTAAACAAATATTATTTTCCGTATATATTTATTACAGCCAATCAAAAATGAGCATATATACGTTAATGTTTATATATCGTATATCGATCTTGAGTATTGATCCTCCTATGGTTTCTTCCACAATTTCTTATTACTATGCCATTCAATCAACAGGAGATGCTAATGACAACTTGCACAATTAAAAACTACAATAATTGATATTATCTATATGAAAGCTATACCTTGTGCACTGAGTGAAAAATGTGTTATAAATAAACAAATTTTTATCCTGAAATATTTTTTGAACTTAACCTAATAACTAGTGCCATGGGACTCGTAATACTATGCATAATGTCATGTAGGTCATACGCTTAATAATGCATTTATGCACATGGTATACCGTATACATATATAGCGCCATTATACTTTCGTTTGATAAGGTTAAGAGTATAAAATATCGTCCCTAAACATGCTTCCATAAAACAAATAGGACCTGCAGGAATTCCAAACTGTACCTCAATTTCCTGCCGTTAATTTCCATTTTTTGCCGATTTCTGTATATATAATCACAGGATGGTGCTTAAGAAAAGGTCACGTGACGTTAAATATCCCATTGGCATTTTCACGCTCATAATGTGTTTTCTACAGAATAAACAAAACCTTCCCCCTTCACCAATTCATCACCCATCGAGAATATTAAATTGCTCATTAAGCCTAGCTATCAAAGAAGTCGACATTAGATTAATATATTCATAAACTGAAACAAACATTTTTTTTACGTCAATTTATGCCAATATCTTGGAAATAATATATATATATATAGTGTAATTCCAATCAAATTAACACTTGATATGATGCTATCAAATTAACTTCGTATACATGTGTATCCTCATATGGTGTTTTTGAAAATGATAACACATGCGAATTAACCTGCAATTTATGTCGCTATATATAAAGTACTCTCAAGGTCGGAAAACTTAGTCAGGCTAAGATAAGTTTTCGCTTAGTTGACGGAGGCTCGAGTGGGCTGACCGAGCTTGTGGTATTCTGTATTTTGGCACCAATGATTATGTGGCAACGGCGCTTCGATATGCTTTAATTTCACATGTATCGATCAAACAGTAAATTGGTTCCTCTCAGCCTCCGTCACTGCGAACTTAGCCTAATTTGGCTGAAAATGGGGTAACTTTAACATCGTGAGTACAACTACATGCATATATATGGCCAAACATCAGAGTATACATGTAGATGTCCACATAATGTATCTCCATACATGTCAAATTCTTATTAATGCCAAATAGGGGCACTTTAATTTCAATGTATACATGTACACATGAATGTTTGTGTTTTATTATAATATATATTGGTAATACAAGTTTTCAAACATACTATAGTATAAAGAATTCTACAACTTTCGCCCAGCTTTTAGCCATTTAAAATAACCTCCCATTTTTAATATTTTGTAAATTTCAGAACTAAAATTCAAGTCAAGAATTCGTATATATGATACCCCTCACCCACAGCGCCACCTAGTGACACCTCCATGCCATCCCATGTGCGTGACAAGTCTAAAAAACCCATCTGTACTAACCACTATAACTTATCATATTCACGATAAGAGGATGATGAATGTCCGAGTGAAGGGCATCCAAAATGGACATCCAGAGAGTGACAACTGTTGCGGCCTACATTTTGAATACCTGAGTCCAAGTCGAATAAGGTGCACCCTTCTGTCACTTCATGAATCCCTGCCTATCTGATCTCCCATAATACCATTTTGGCATTATCCACACCGCACCGCCATCTATCTTCACGGCAGGTCCAAGCCGCATGGGTCGCCACTGGCAAAGGGTGTCAAGATTAATGGTTATTTTTTGTCAACTGGTGATAATCTCTTGTTCTCCACCTTTAATTTCTGGTTCGATGTCTCCCCCCGTCCTAACCAGGCAAGGTTACCCCTTTGCTTCTCGCCCCTCCGCATTGTTGCATCTCCATAAGGGACAGGATACATATAACCAGAGTAGAAGAGACAGTGCAAAAAAAGTAGTTTCTTTTGGACCTTAGCTACCCTATATATAGAACCTTTGAAGTCGACAGTTTTTTTATCGATCTCCTTGCACACATATAGCCTGTTTTTTTCTTCTTCAGTATGCATATATCCTTGGCGTGGATGGCCCACATATATTTATGTAAGATAAATGTCTTTATTCAAATTGGACCCTAGTCTAGCTATGCCCAGGTAAGCAGCATTATTTATGTCTGGACTGCATCTAGAAGCTCACTGAAATTAGAATAAAAAAATAGCTGGTGCATATATACAGGTTGCATACTTGCAGGCATGCATTGTAAACACCATTGATCACAAGGCTCAAATCAGCATATTGCCACATGCAATATAAAGAAGCACTAAACACAACATTTTAGTACTACAAATACATTGTATTAAGCCACTATGAAGCTTATAAAATAATAAATTTTGACCGACATTTTCAAACAAATTATACTGTCTCTAGACGTAAGTGGAAAATTAAGCATATATGCATATTGTCATGCAGTGTTAATTTGGTGATATCTAACTGGTTCAAATTCAGATAATACCTCTTCTAGCATGCCAGATGCAATATATGCATCATGCTTTATATGTTACATATAATGATATGACTTTGGTACAACCCACTATAAATGTATAGGGGCTGTTTATTGCTAAAACATTGCGAGGTATCCTGTATAAACAGCTTCATTACGCCAGTATCCATGACATCAAAAAGACTAGCATATATATCTATGTCTGAAAAAAATTCCTTATTATTGCCATTTTTTTTATATTAAAAGGGGTTCATAACACATTAAGCGTTGTACATGACCGTTTTAACAATGAGGAAGCTCTGAAAATTATCGATTTTTTCTCTTCTTAAAAACTTGCTGAATGTCATAATTAACTGGGTGGATTTCTGCATGCAAACAAATATTTCATTTTCTTATCTCTCATATCACTTTCTACACATGTCATATTCAGTTTTTCCTTCCCGAAAAAAAAAATCGTTTCTAAGACTTCTGGAAACCTGCCTACGAAATCAACCAAAGATTCAGATATGACACGATGATGCCTTATATATGGTTTTCAAACATGGAAAAAAATGACACACAACAATTATTTGTGCATTTACTTTATATATATTGATTCTAATGAATTAAAAATGGAAGTGACAGAAGGTTCAAGCGTGTGCATGACTTTGTTTGTGTAAACGTGTCTTTGCATATTTCTAAGAAGAAGAAAAAAAAAACTACAAAGGTATTTTATAGAGAAAACAATGCAAAGCAGCCATGGCAAGTTGCATAGCTGTGAATTTTTTTCAAGACTATTTTGTCTATTGTTGAAGGTTTTTGGACTATTGTTATCTCGCAACATCTAAACAGCGGTATAAAGGAGAACTGACAACATTAAAATTGTCGAATTTTAGCAAAGGTATAATTGTTATAATCGTCGATTAACATCACTTTTATGAACGATTAAATTAAACGGGGGATTAGTGCAACTCCATTTTGAAAAATGAATTAAAAACTTAACGAAATTGAATGCTAGCTTGGGTCAACGTAATTATTGCATTTGCATAAATAGAAAACATGAGTATCGATATTTGAGAAGCAGTTTTATCAATACGTTAGTTATTGTTTCATGCAACTCTCTCCCTTACTCTAGGCCTAAAGAATATGCAAAACTACGTCATTAGCATGCGATAGCCACGCCCCCAAGCATGGCCGCCAATGTCGCAAAACCACGAGGGGAAGAAGAAAATTATATCTAAAAACAGGGCAATGGCCGCGATCGATTCAAATCGAAATTCAACAAATCCATCAGTTTTAGGTGGATTTTAAATTCACATTGTCAATATTACACTCATAAATGTATTTCAGCTTAAAAATGTATAAAGGGGGACAAAAACAAAAATGGGTTATGCTAATGGAATTCGTGCAAGACCATATCCTGTATACTTCAATATACAATTTGTGTATAATTGATCAATAACCCTTTATGGTTAAGTTTACTCCAATTTCAGATGTAAAACACGCAAAATGTTGCAAACGTCCGAGTGTTATAATATATAGTGCATGGAAAATCGTGTGTTACCAGCTTATGGAACATCCCATTTTTACCATAACTGAAATTTAAAAATCTTGTCGAGTATAAATGTACATGTTGCATTAGAGTGAATTATAACAATAATGTACTCAGAAAATGTTATTATTAAGTGACTCAAGACAAATAGTCCCATAGAATAAAATTCCTTTGATATTGGGGTTCCATTTGGTCCTACGTGTATTACTTGTCTCATTAGCATCTTCCATACTTGTAATCTAATTAAATGTATCCTCATAGTTTCTTTCTATGATATATCATTGCAATATAATGTCACATTTTTAAGTATACGCGAGTACATTTGATATAGTAATATTAACCATGCAAGACGTGCACCCTAGCTTGTATTCTCATAAAAATCTGTTTTTTCCCACATCACACCCTTTATATTGTGATAGTGTTTATTTTCTGTAATTAACTTTTTCTGTCTGCATTTTCAAAATAGTTGTTCGATCTATACATTAATGAGTAAACCCAGACCTGAGAGTTTCATATAAATAGAGTAGACACGTACACATGCATGTGTGACAGTGTTTAATTTCTCTAATTAATGTTTTGTGAGAAAAAATGCAGAAAATATAGTTTTACGTGCATGTGTATAGGCTATATACCTGAGAGCGATATACATATACAGTATGTATATACTGTCCAAGTACATGTATAACGAAGCCTGACTATTTTATTATATAATTTCAATCCTTTCATCAAAGCATAAATAGCCACGACCCAAAATCCTTCAATGCAAAATTAAGTGCCCTTGCTATCCATCTTGCAGTTTTAAAAGCATTAATCATCAATCCACCATCCATTCATTCCGAGGTGAAAGTATCTCCTGAATGGACCTAAATTGGCCAAAAATTTCAAAGTCACGCAACAGGGATGCTCTAAACGGACTCCATATTAGGATCGTCCCTCACCTTAAGATCAAATGCATTTAAGCCAAAATCAAGGGTGTATGGAGGCACATTATAAAAAAAAATCAGACATATATTAGGGGGTTGGCCATGCCTCGAGTCTGCATCTAAATATTCGCGAGATTTGGCGAGATATCGACATGCATGCAGACACCAAGTTGACCACGTTTTTCTGCATCCCAAAACCCCTTGCTGGTTTTCTACCCCTTTTTTTCTTCGGCATCTTCAATCCTGCATCCAAAAGAGACCCCCTCATGGTCCAAGAGACAAGAGACGTGCCATTGAAAGTGGCGCAAAAGTTGACTGGCGAATGATTAATGCTACGTGTGACCAGGGTGTCAACCGGTTATTGTCACACTGCCTAATGCACGTGTGAAAGTCCGGTCCGAAACCCCTGCCTTAACCCTTCCACATGCACAGGCCAGCAAACAAGTCGCTTCCCCCCTCCGTGCATTAATTTTCCGCCTAAAAAAAGCTCTACCTCCTCAACGTGGCCCATCGTAAAGACATTTTTTTTTGCCGGCCTAAAAAAATGCAAGTACACAAAAGTGTGTACCTGGTCCGTGGACAGGTATACCCCCTTCTTTTTTAACCCATGTGTACACGCACAACAAAAATGGACGCGACAGACAACAATTCGGCTAGGGGTTCTTGAATATCGACAAATATGCAGAGAAAAAACGGTTTATTTGTACAGGCACTTAAAAAAAACTTGGGTTTACATGCAGCGAGAGTGCAAAAAAATGCACGGGGACAGAAATAGGCCAAACCCTATTGCGTAGAGCAGGACCAAAGGGTTATCCATATATTAAATTCGCATTCGACCTGCTGGAAATTTGTCAGGGGTTCAATACGGAAAAAAAGTGAACAGAAATTCGTTATAAAAAGCATAGCTGTTCTGTTTGCAACAAATTCTGTATTAGGCTTAGAAACCAAATACAAATTTTCTGCTTCATATATGAAGCAACACATTTGATCAATTTTCCATTGTATCTAACTAGCCAATTGAAATTAAGCCAGATTTGCAAACTATTCATGGAATAATAGTGAAGATTTCTTTTGTTCAGAAAAGGTTGGTTATATATTATAACAGAAGTTTTAGATTTAACATTGCAGATAAAGGGTTGAAGACCGGCCAGTCTTGTATTTCATTTCACTACTTAGTTATTGATTTTATGGCGGACCTCCCCTGCATATCCCACATGAAAGAAACCTTCAATTAACAAGCGTATAATCCTTCCTATATATACCAATGATGACGTCATTACACCGCTATAATACTGCTTCAGCATGCTATATAGGACGTATTTAGGGATAGTAAATAGCCGCACAACAACTCACACCTAATCAAACCAAAATTACCAAATATTTCAATTGACAAATATTACCAACATTTTACCAAATATTGCAATATGTTCGGAATTTTCCCTGGTGGAAAAATCTGGTCATAGAGTTCAATGACAGAGGTCACTAAGCTTCGATTAGCATTACATCACTTATATTAACTGATCGTGAACATTTCACAAAGTACAAGTATATGCTATGTATAAGTGGAAAAGTACTATACATGTACATGTATAGGAAATGGAGTCTTCAATTTAAATCGTATTTCTTTTTTATCTTAAAAGTAGAGAACGATCCATCATAAGTTGTCAACATTAAGTGAAGCAATGAGCATGGCTAATTATTCGTGCAATTTAATCAGGCGAGTGTGATTGGAAATGAAAATGTGCAATATATATGAGGTCAAAGACCGTTTTTATACCTATAAGACATGTACATGTATTTAAAACAGTGCATACATACTGTATACATGTAGGCCTACATAAATTATTTTATTCCGAATACGGAGCACATGATACAGTAAAGAAAGGGGTAAGAAGACTGTTAAGATCCTTTCGAAATGTGCAAAAAATACATCGGTTATTCAGCCACCATGTTTTCTAATCCCCAAAACTGCCGTTCAACCCTTTAGTTACCCATGCAGCATCAAGATGAAAAATCCCATGCTCGCTCGTCAACCCTTTGAGCACCGAAAATAGTGTTTGTGAGTGAGAGGAAAAGGGGGGACCCTGGGGAACACACCCCACACTATCCTCCATTGTCACGGACTAGGGTGCACAATGGTGGGTCCCACATGGGACCCCTCGCAAGCAAGCATCGCAACATCCATTGAAATGTGCATGGGACTACCCACCAAAATGCGTCCAAAACACCTGCAATTGCACATAAATAAATAGCTAGTAATTCACAAAAGAGTTTTTGAAGCCCTAGTAACGGTCGGCCAACACAGAATGGCGAAAATATATGGTAAGAAAAAATTTCATTTTTGAAAAATGGCAGCTTGGATACAGTAAACCCCTGAACATTTGGCGATTATAACAGCACAAAAGACAAATTGTATCCAAATGGCAAGAAAGGATGCTGGAAAGCCCCAGTGGTGGCCACTCTCTCACCCATAACGTCCAAAAAATGAATGGGGTTTTGGACACCGTGCTAAATTTATAGCACTCCTAATGGCGCTGGCCATGATTTCAATGCATATAATGTCCGGTCGGCTATCAAGTTATGGGAATGCTAATGCAAGAGTGGTCTGACAAAGGTGGACATACTGTTTTTCCCACCATTAATGCATCTTGGTCACACAATGCCATATTACTTCCACGAAAACACAATTCTACAAAAAAAAAAAAAAATGCATTGTGGTTTTATGTTGCTTCATATAAAGCATGGTTTTAAGAAAAGTAAGCAAATCATTGCAGAAATTGTTGTTCTCTGGTTCCCCCATGCATGTTTAAAGTGTTTTGCTTATAAAAATCATTGCAGAAAGTCATGTTCACCCTTCTCAAATGAAAGAAAAAGCTATATACTCAAGTTGCATATTGTCATTAAATTATTCCAAAGACTATGAAACTAACGAAACCCATCGATTGCAAGTAACAGCCATTTCTTATTGCATAAATTATATTCATACACAATACGTCCAACAACAAAAAAAATAAGTGCATGATTGAAAACTGCATAAAACTGTCTTTGTCTTTTTATGTCGTTATGAATGGTCACTTATAATATTCGCTATAGTGCACTCTTGCTATTAAGCTAAAAAAAAATAATGGTCTTGAATTAATAATCCATACTTATACATTATTGTATGCGCCATTGTGGTCATAGCGTTGATTTCCAATTTCGCAATACTATTTTTGTACCAATATAGGACCGTGTTTTGGATTTGGAAGTAATTAGCGATGTCAAGCTTGCATAAAAACAATAGGTGTATGGTTTCTATACTTAGCCACGCTCAAACAAGGTTTTGCTTAGTTGACGGAGGCTTCGAGAAATTTTGTCCAAATTTCATTTCGGATTGGACAGAATTCGTGAACGGAAATTTGGATTCGTGTTCACCACATGAACGGGTTGAAAGAAAATCCAGACTGCGAACCCACAAACACGAATATGCAAAAAGCCAAACATGAAAAAAACACCAAATTGTGAATTAGAAGGAGGTGGGGTGTTCATTGAGTGGCTCTGGGGGTGTTTTCGTTGATAAAAACTGGCTGGAATCTGCTCTTTCAAAACAAGTTAATCGCCGCGTTGCAAGAAAAGCATTCATTAGAAACGTCCGTCAGTCTCAGCATATTTTTTTAGCTTCGCCAATTTGCATACGTAAACGGGGTGGGTATACGTGCACTTGTTTTTTTTAGCCTGTCGTGACCCATCATCCACACTTGGCTCGGTCGCGATTTACGCACGACCAAACGAGGGTTTTGCGAGTCTGTTATATACATAAAAAAAACACCGTATACAACTCTTTGGTGCAACGGTTATGATGATGGGAGGGTAGAGAGGTAAGCAAAACCCGCAAACATATAACCTGCTCTTCGAATCCAGGCCTCGCCGCGGTACAATGGCCAACCCTTTGGGCACACATTCTTTTCTCATGGGCAGGTAGACCAGACCTGCTCCTCGACGTACACAAAAGTGGGTGCAAAAAAAACAGGTGTTTTTTTTTTGCCCGGTGCACCCGTTAGGCTCGGAGTAAGCGAGTTTTGTTGCGATTGAGGTTACAGACACACGATACCTGCCCACCTCCCCTGTCTGTCCACGCACAAACATACAAACAGACTGGACTGCATGCCACACCATCGTGATAAAAAAGCGGTAACTTCGGGCATGCATTGTCTCGTAGGCATTTCTCAGACGGTTTTTAATTTCCATATACCTAGGGCTATTCATGGCATGGACCACCAAAAAAAACTGCATCAATCCTGCATAGGGTTCAAGCAAATATCGGTTCAGTGATGCCTGTGTCGTCTGCCCTGGCTGCATGCAATTGCGATAAGCGGAAGTGATGGTAGGCTAAGAAATCAGCAAACTTCTTGTATTGAAAATAAGCAACAAGCCTAAGATGCTCGTGTCCAGAAACTTTCATGCAGTCATTACTTTTAGGTTATTCTGCATTTTGGTACAATTCTCAGATGTTATATACTTGTGCACATATTGTCATAACACCAATGATATTCTACCTTATGCATCAATAAATGAAAAATGTTGAAATTGCATTTGTTATTAATTTAAAACTATTTTCCTGATAAGTCTAATTCACTCATATTTGAAGTGGAGCATTACAAGTTAAGAATATATGTGCAAAGTCTGTATTTTGGGCTATGACAAAACCAACAACTTAACTTTATAGTTAATTTGTTTGTCAAGTTAATAAGGAAAGTGCATGTTCTCATGCTCAGAAAAATATTTCAAACATACATTAAAGAAAAAAAAATGAATAAAAAAATCTCTTTGATTTTTAATAAGTGCACAGATTCTCTATTGCAAGCGTATTAGTTTTATGTATTTGCGAAAACTAATTCACGATCCACATAAAAGTAATAAGCTTAGGGATGAATGGTTATAGCTTTGAAAATCGGGAGAAAGCTTTAAGATTCCTAGTTTATGTAGGCAGGGGAGAATTTTTATTGGCTGCTATTATTTCATAAACTAATATCAAGTGTCACAATAAATAAAATCTATGTTTCATCAGTTTTTGAGTAAATATATATGAGCGTGTAAGATCCACCACGCATCCTTTCTCTTTCAAATTTCCTTTATATCGAAACACTCTAGAAAGTTTGCAGATCATTAATTTCCGTAATCCCCTGCAAAAAGTCAGAACGAGCTAGGCCTAACTTTAATTGGGAATAAATCTTAAGAAATAATTTTGAGAAATAATAAGTGAAAAAAAGCAATTAGCATAAGTAGGTCTATACACTCGTTCGAAATATTTGAAAAACCTCCAGCTATAGGCTATACAAAAAAAAAAGTTATAAAAATGCAAGAGATGAATCCAGCAATTAAAATCCAATCAAACAATAGAAAGATTAATAAATGAAAACAAATTTCTGCTGGAAAAACTGCATAATTCAGACTGTTATTAAACTAGATTGGGCTCGCATTTAGGACATATTTGAAACGGGGAAAGTGTGTTGAGAATGGATTATATATGTCAAGAAATTATAATATTTATGTCAAATGGCATTAATGATTAGTGGCCAAAAGACGCGTGGCAGAAATATTATGGCATTTCAAATCAGCATTTTAAATTATGCTCTGCACGGCGTATAACATTATAATTATGAGCTGAACATAATTGCAACGCATTCAGAAATATTGTTTTCAAAATGGTGGCCAAAGGCATGCTTACATAATCATTACAGTAATGCGGGCCTACATGTTAATAAAGTATATATATATATATATGTGCGTTATCAAGCCTATAAGGTGAACGATATGCAATAATGTGGTATTCTTTACGGTATTTTTTGTATATACATTAAAACTTGATTATCGTTTATTTAACACGAAATTTGCATTAACACTGCAAAAGATATAGAAACACGCTGATAAACATTGTTTACATGCGTTTCTAAATTCAAATGTTGAAGATCTTGGAATACGTTATGCTACATAAAGTACACCTATATACATGTTTTGACTATGGCTAAATATTCAATCATGGATCGATTTTTCATTTAAAAAAATTACATGTATACATGTACAGTACCATATACATGCACATGTAAGTACTTCTTAAGTTTGCTTTAAATCACAGGTTTGTAACAAATACTATACATTTACTGTATAATGATGTCAAATTTAGAAAGTTTTATTTATGTACTTTAAAAAAAACAATCTTCAATGAAATTGAACAACTTGAGGAAAATTCCTTATAAGGCTGAGTTTACAAAAATCCAATAACTTAATTGTCAAATGAAACTATTTTGTTTTAATAGCATGTAGCTATAAAACTTAATTATAGAAGAAGTCGTACAACACCAGCAAATTATTTTCTTGAAGTAAAAAAGCGTATTCATATAATGAAGCCAGTATATTTTTTACACGAAATCCAGCTCTATTATGTCTGATATATATGGGCTATATCGATCCAACTAAACCGGCAACTAAATATTTGGAAAAGAAGTTTCGATGAACTTTTTAGAAATTTTCAAGAAAAAAATGAAGAAAAAAAAAATGACTTCTGAGAAAGAGCCAAATTCAATTACATGGTGTACTTATAATAATGTCAATATTTATCCAAATTATTTTGGCACGAAACTATAATGTATATCCTTGACATTTATATAGAGAAGTATAGAGAGGAAAAACAAATATCGTTAATTATAGGCATACATACAGTATATCGCCAAAACAATGGACAAGCCACCATTGCCATTGGTGAGGGGGAATCATATGGTATGAAAAAATGCTATTAAAAATACACCTATACCAAGTATTAAAAATAGTGATCGTTATTTACAAAATACATTGCTATTAACAATTAAGTCCTTGCACATTTTCTGAATATAGATTATTTCTTAATTAGGCTACAGTCCAATCTATAATCCAATTAATTATTTCTACTATTACCTGGCCTGTTTATGCAAATGTATTATCAAGATGCAATAAAAAAGGATAGAAAGCAAAAAAACCCAGCTAAGATCTACTCATTAATTAGAGTATATGCCAAACTGGGTAATTTTTATCCGGTAAGAATCTACCGTATAGACTATACGCGCATTGTCTTTAATTCTAATAAATATAAAAGACGTAATTATCATGGAAACAGTTTATATCGCATGTGGTAGAAACTAAGGCTACATGGTATACACTAATTACTGGAACAGAAAAAAAAACGTCGAAATTAATATTTATAACGTTTTAGCTTGGAATGCCTTCAATTATAAAAGCCGAAACAGTAATTTATTCATGAATTAAGCATGCAAGTGGTTGTATGTCATGTACGAGGGATTGGGTTGCGACCGTCTTTCGTTCAAATTAATTTAAAATGGGAATGATTAAGCATCAGATATTGACATAGATACAAGACAACGTCAGCATTGGGAAAAAGCACCAATCACTAACTCTTAAACAAATTTTAGCAAATATTATACCAACTTGCTGACTTACTGCAGTATGTGCATTACAGATTTATTTTTGATTTAAATTCACCATAAATACTCGACTAAACCTCCGGGAGTTTATTTAAAAGTAAGGAACATTGACCCGGAGTTTATTATTTTTTATTTCCTCAAAGTTGGTGTCAATAAATTAAAAATGACAAAAACTTATCAGAAAAAAGCATCTACATGTATACCGGTATTTTATTTGCCTAATATTTCAATAATATAAGGTGAATCCTCTATGCATGCACTGCGCGAAGCTATCAGAAAATGCGAGGCGCGAACACTTGGGGAATTCCCTTAACACCCGGGGTTTATTCGAAACCAAGGTTCAATAGCAATTACGCTCTTGAACGGTCCGGAGTTCAATCTATAGTATTTACATATGTTCCTTGATAACTTGTGCCAAAAATGACACTGCAGATGGCGCTGCAATTTTATAAACGCATCACGTGTCAGTTGGTTAACTATCATATTTAGCTCATAATAGCAATATGATTGAAAATTTATCAAGCCAATATAAAAGTTCACTATCATGATTTAGTTGCTTTCGTTAAAACAATGATAAAACAAAAGTTTTTATGATTTGGCGTTGTAAAATGTCATTTTTGTGAAGAAAAAATGGTTATGGTAATACACGTAACTACGCAATGTGTTCCTATTAAAAAAACACTTAAGGGTATATGCTAGAGAAATCGCTATCCTAATTTCGTTTATCTAAAAAAAATGCGTACGCTTCGGTAGTAAAAAAAGTCGCAGTAAAAAATCACGAAAACGGAAGGCAAAATGCCTTTTGCAGTAATTACATGCGCGGTGCAACCGATAAACCTTAATATTTAATGAGTTATTTTCATCCGCGTTATAACGTGCGAGAGTGCACCTCTATAGACTGGCATAAAAGGCGCCAAATTATAATAATGGAAAAACATTATCGAATTTAAGTGTATTTGCGAGGAGATCTCTGGATTCCGTCTTAATCCAAATTGCATCCAGGCTTAGAAAAATTCGATCTAAAACATACATATGTGTATGCAAAACAGCGTATGCATGCAGCTCGATAGAGAAATTCATCGCTTTTTCAGCCCACCCCCACCCAATCTTATTCACATCACCCCGTATGTCCCATAAAACTTTATAAATACAGACTTCCATGTTATAGAACAACACACGCGCATATACGGATCATCATCATCATCATCATCATCCAGTAATAACGCTTTTTTATCTTACATAAATTACCGCCTCTGTAATGTTTAGAAAGAAACGGCATTAACGTCGCACAAAACACATTAAAAGCGAAAGAGCTGCATGGGAGCAGAGAAAATTAGGAGCTGTATGGTGGGGGGAGATGATGCAGCCATAGGGGGCGCTGGGGGTGAGTGGGAGGGTTGGGGGGGGACAGGGCATGACGCAGTGCAAAATATGACATTTCCAGAGTATTGTTTAAAAACGCGCCTTTATCGACTAGCACTGATCCGCACTACTCTTTATATCTAATGAGCACTGCCCGCAAAATTTCTCTCATTCAGCTGTTGGTTCGACCAATGAGAGGACGAAGGGTTGATGACGTAACCCCCGCACGATGGATGCATCGATCTGCCATCGAACGGCGCTCCAGCCAATGCATGTGTGACGCGTAGAGCATGAGCCATTGAGGAGCTGAAAAACGGTCAAACCAAGATGGAAGGTTGTGGGATGACCACTATGATGTCTATCCCTTCTTCATAGATCTGGCTACTTCCTGGGATCCCCATCAATGTCTGGGCTAGTGACCTTGGATGCCTTTGTGCCCTAAAACCCTACCCAACAATAACCATTCCAAGCAATCTTGTCCTGATGATGGAACTGGGTATTAAGATGTATATGGTTAAAACCACATTTCGTATTTCCCAATGGAGATAATTCAGAATGCGCTGCAGTTGTTTCAAATGTGAAAAATAACTAATAAAATTAGCCTAAACTAACAAACACTGGATTTACTAAAATTATTGAACTTGTATTCTGATATATCTCTACACATCTTACTTTTAAACTTTCTTCCATCAAGCAATTTCCAGACCTTGCATCATGCAGCTTCGCACAATGGATCCAGGCCTGTTGGATCACAGCTTTGCCAATAACCACCTTTAGTTTCACAACACAGTGTGGTCGAAACCACAACTAATGTAAAATAGCCACAATTAAAATAAACGGATAACTGTCCATCCGCCATAAATGACAAGAACCCCAGAGGGCGTTATCTGTCCTTAAAACCAAGCATTGTATTTCAGCGTATACGAAAAGCTTCATATACTTTAATCAATAAAGTGGTATGACGCTTTATTGATAGCGTGTATGACTTTTAATTGACAAAACACTTTAAAAATCAATCCATATGCAGTATTTAACACGCTGTTAAATATGTATTATTATACTGTACATGCTTGTTCTATACTCTGTACATAAGGTGCATAGTATTGCCATTTTTAATACAAAGATTTGCATGCAAATTTTGTTCCACTTTAGCAATACCAAAAGGCAGATCTTTACCCCTTTAAGCAACCTATTTCCATCCTAGTCTCTCGAATTAACCACGTGTTCTGCCTAATGTTGGATAGTCTCAACCGCAATTTGACCAATGTTATTACAAAAAAGTAGCTTGTTGTACTCCACAGGTATCGAACGATCGTCAGGTAGACTAAAGTAAATACTGTACGTTTTCCCACACTATAGGCCTACATTATTTTGTGCTAATCTCACGTATCGTCGAGTTGACACTATAGAGCACGAAATTAAAAATGAGCGTGGGCCAAATAATATACCGTTAATTGAATAACAATGCGAGGGATGGTTAATAATGCAATGGCATCACGCATAGGTAAGATATAGGATGAACCAACGTTTCCCCTCGTACAAATACGCATGCCAAAAACAGCTTAAGCGGGAGCTAATTTATAAATGAAACCGCATTTAAGCACATACGTATTATTCACGGAACGAAAATTGAAATTATTCTAGACGTGTCTGGTTACAAATCGAAAGAGTTAGGAAACATCCAAAAACTGCACGTCTAATCTAGCTTTTTAAGTTCTTTCACTTGCACCTGATTCTCACCAACGTTGATGTAGGTTAACTGATGTGGATCAGGCAATACTTTTGCGTGTAAATTCACACCTCCGAACTCGGTTAAACTGGTCAAGTGACCATAGTATACAGGGCGCCCTAAAAGTTGAACACCATTTCAGTGTACATTTCAAGATGGCGGACATTGAATTATTTGTATGCTATCTACATGTATATGACAAAGACTTCATCCAGAAAAGTGAAGCCACTTTGAAACGAGGTGCAGACGACTGAAATACGTGATACACATCAAGTGGAGCAGACAACTGGATTGGATTCGCGCAACTCGATCAAGACTTGATCTATATCAGTGCAATTGATTTGGTCGGTGAGAATAGAGTGTTGGGGATGAATCCATGGCAATCCAGCTATGTGCTATACTCATTTTTGATATAATTCTGAACTGTGTCAAAGCGCGATTAATTTCATCACTTGATTTAGTGTCCTCGAATATATTCCTCAAATGATCGACTGCAGGCTTATATTTTAAAATAGATCCACAAATAAACAATATAAACGTTATAGGCCTTCGTATTATGCACTGTTCGAAACAGCTGAGTAAAGAGTCAACAAACCCCCATATGCTCAACCATGCAGGATTCAATTTCTATATCTGCGCGGGTGCTTGTTAGCACGCAATACCGTTCTCAAGGGTACTAAAAAGAGTCAACCTATCTATACACCTTTATCTGGTCAAATGAGAGATAATGCTGTGAAAGAGTATACAGAAAGTACCTTTTTATGTTTGGCCATTTTAGATAGCATCATGCCCATACATTGGGTAGCTGAAAATAATACTTTTGCACAAAAATAGCGACTAAGTAGTCATCAGCTATAGCATTAAGCGCTAGCCAATGGGGGCAGTTGGTTGATAAAATTTTCATTTATTTCAACCCCACATCTAGCGCACGCTAAATGCCTATAAAACATTATGGTGCTGCATGTATACATGTATATAGACGGATACATATATAGCGTCTAGTTGTGCAAACGCCATTACGAAGCCCATATAAACAGTCCTTAAATGCACCAAGATTTTCTTTGCATACTTAACATTTTTTCCTAGTTTTTCCTGGGATACTTAAGCTCTATAGTCCTGAATAAATTAAATCCCGTTTCGTGCGCATAATGGCGCGAGACCAGACTTTATGGGTGATAAATTATTGCAAACTGCGCCAGTTTTATAACCATCAATCGGATTTTTTCCCCGAGTTTAATCTTTCCTACACTTAAATGAGTTTTGCTCGTGTGTCTATGTATACTGCACGTATATACGAATGGGGGCCCTACCCGCCGTATAATTTGCATAATTTGCAGGGGATTTTTTTAAACGGATAAAAAAAAACCCTGGCACGCATTACATCTATAAATTGAATTAAAAGTCGTTTTTTCTCATCTAAGTTGATCATGTACACTGTATATAGTCAATATCCTTATTAAACATTACGTCAGCATCTTTTTTCAGTTGCCAATATTACGTTTATTTAAAAAAATGTTTGAATTTTATATAAAAAAAAGAAAATGGCGTTGTACAAAACGATTGATGCCAAGATGGCGACATGATTAAAAGCATTCAAAGAAAGGTGATAATTTATCATGTTATTGACTATAAATTCATAATGTTATTTAAAAATGAATTAAACAGCTCTATTCAAGTAAAAATATCGAGTCACAGCCTTTAAACTTACAATTTTAACCATATTCAAATACCGATTTTCCGCCATATTTGATTTATGATCATGATCAATTCCGGCTATATCTTTAAAGATATAAATATATATGCAACAATTTATTTTATGGTGTTCCCATATAAGTATTGCATAAGAGTATATGTAGCTTTTCCCATTGGTAAAATGCTTTATCATTCCAATAACGATTCATAACAAAGGTCCATGAGCCTATTTAAAACCTTACTTCTTCGTGCATTGTTTTGCAAGCAAACAAAATGTAATATTTGGATCGACAAGCTCCATAATAGACATACAAACACAGTGCATACGTTCATATTCTGAGGTATAGCTATATAAGCAGCCAGAAAAATGTCTATTTAAGAGATTCATGTCGACAGGTTCTTCATATGCCCCAGAGTGAAATTTCACGATCCTAATCTTAAGCATATACTGTATCCAGACATCCCACAATACGGGAATAATATTAACGTTGCATGCAAGCTGACATTCATATTGCATCGTTGCATCCTGCATGCACAAATGCAAAAATTTTGGCGAAAGCTATGCTTTTTATGGGCAACTATCAGCGTGCTAGATTGCTAATTAAAACGTATAAGAGTATTATAATGATATATACACCAAATGCGAAATAAGTCTCGAGTGTATTTAATACGCCATGATAAAGAAACTATAACACGTCCCGTGACGTGTGCTTCATTATCAAAAAATGAAAAATTTCCTACATGCTTTACGAACAGGGGGGTCAACACGTATCTTCAGAGAACGTGTATCAACAAATACGTGTAAAAAAACTGTCAAAACACGAGTACATGCCATCTGCGACAAAGTTGCATCAGTTTATTAAATTCGTACCTTAACTTTAAATATAAGTGTAAATATAATGGTAAAACTTAAAATGGACATGTAAAATAAATCTCAACGGTGTACAGCACATGTAGTTTTTGCTGAATTGTGTATTTGTAACTCAATGAATCAACCAAATAACGTTTCTTTTTTGTTCTGGCTTTGCTTCAAGTATACTGTATAGCAATTATCTTACTGTTATTGGGAAACTGGCAACATGAAACTTGCAAGCCAAAGAACATTTAACAGAATAATTGCAATTCATTCAACAGAGAGAGAGAAAAACTGATTGTATTGTATAGAGTTATTCAAAACCATTGCAAAAGGCTGCCCAAGGTTAGGATGAAAGAACTTAAAAGACACGAATATGTTGTTATTACATCAACGTAATATTACCTCCAAGCATTTTGTAGAAAAAAAAATGGTTGCAATTCAAATGAACGAAATTATTCGACAAGCATTATATAGGTTCAAAATTTGAAGTTCATTGTGACGATGGGAGTGAACCTTTCATAAAATATCTTCGATAAGGAAGTATTACCTTCAAGAATTAAGACTAAACCACATCACACCACGTAAACAAGAATGGGGTCAAACGAGCCCACCTCCGTTTATCAGGTATGTGCAACAGAGGTAAACAATTGATTCATCACTTTCGCTATACCACCTCATAATCAAGAAGTACCGGTTTTTCTGTGTAAGTGAGATTCAGGTTACAGGGTTAATCCACCAAATAATAACTTTTTAATCGAAACAAAAACACCTTCATATCCAACATTCCAACATATTGCATGCGAAATTTAGTAAAGAATCTCCTCTCAACGATTGATTGATTTTTAAATTATATTAAGCCACAAATATTTTTTGATATTATTGAGCAAAGCGACATCCTGGATACATCATGCGAAATTCAATTGTACACTGTATAAATGTCAAACAAAACGTTTTTTTCGTTTATAGGATGAATTTTAGCATTTTATATTTGGAATGTCTGCAAGACTAACGAAATAATGCAGAAAGCCTAATAGAAATTCCCCAACGGTTACCAACAAGAAAATGTCATTATTAATATAAAAACATTGAAAGTTCCTGTCAAGTTTAAGGTGCACCTATTATGATTTCCTAACCTAATTTCTCATGTGTTCCAGTAAGTGCCTATATCTTTTTGACATCCACCAGCACATAATATGAATAAAGAAATAATGATAATATAAGAAGCCAGCCATATAGAGACGATTTACAATTTTGTCAAAAACCACATATACAAAGAACAAAAGAATTTGAAAAGCATATACATTATTGCATTAAACACAGACCGGTACGACCATTGAAGATATCCATATTGAGGGCTCAAAACCTATATGGGGTAAAAAGGGGCAAATTATCCCATACACGAGGGGTTTTATATTGAATTATTAATAGCATATTTTCTTGCATTTTTTTGGTTCCATATTTCCTCGTATATTTAGCGTGTATGCATTTATTAATGAACAATACGTTTTGTATTAAAAAAAATCGATTGACATGACTTTGTAACAATTTAAAAATTAAAATATGCCTTCAATATGTACATAAAAGCGGCACAAACTATTTTATTGGCAATTATATAGAGGTCCACCCCCAGCCAGAGAAATGTTTTATATATCTCGTTAGCAAATACGAGCATTCAGTCGATATCGAGCCGAAGAGGCATCTATGTAAATTTCACTCACCTAAAACTTCGATTATTTTCAAACTATGCACCCACCACCTTAGGCAGAAATCGTTAATAAACAGCAACATTTCCACTCTTGCTCTTTCAAGCCGGAATGAACAAAAATCCCAAATTGATACTTCCCAGTCAAATTATAAACCTCTTACACTTAATGGGACATAATCATTGCACATTTTCTTGCCGAATTATTTTAATGTGTATACCTTATGTCAAATCAAAGTGAACTCTGCTGCTGCGTTTCAATCAATGAAAAGCACATTTAGGAATTGCATACAGCTTCAACCGTGATATATGGCCCACCATAAAGATATACACGTATACATGTCGGTTTGGACAACTAAATTCACAGCCGAACTTCTATAGGAGTAATTAATTGATTGAGGAAGAACGAGTTAAACGAAATGTTGAGAATAAACAATTGATACCACGATAAAAAAAGGTTGCGATATATAGGTCATAAACTATGAATTACATTTTCACCATCATAAAAAAAATACAAATTTAATGTAAATATTGAATACCGAAATTGCAACGTTTCAAATTTTTCATTTATACTCTAGTTTCACATGAAAAGTAATTAGTAGTTTCATTTTGGCCATTTTCACAATGATGAACAGTTCAAACATGCTAGTTCATATGACACACGAAAGACGTATTAATGTATATTAAAAAGCTTGATAACTTATGTATATAAAAAGTGAATTTCAAAAACACTGTTATAGGCTTTACATCAAACCATTTAAGGTAAACATTTAAGCTTTAAGGTAAAAAGGATTGTTTTCATTATATCGTAGTTCAGATTGTTTCGTCTCAAGATAACTATATATATGCAAGCATTGTTTAAAATCGGCTACTTATTAAAATAAACAAGTACGTGTTTGGCTTCTTAGGGTATGCGCTGAATAAAAAAAAAATGAGGACATGTATATTCTCAGTATTCTCGTTTCCCAGCACCCCTTTAAAAAAAGCAAAAAATCTAATAATAAAAACAGTCACGACGAAATAAAAGAGGTCTGGCTGATGTAAGACTGGAAAGTGCTAAAAGGGTTAATAGTCTCTCAAGAATTAATAATACCAAAGGAAAGAGTATAAAAAATGGCATCCAAGAATGAGGGGTTTGGCTTGAATAAAACGATTATTAACAGTTTACAAGGGGCGGGAGATTACAAAAATATTGTGAAGGATGGTGTCTTGTTTTTATATATGTATACATGTTTTTATTGCTGTGAGTATAGTTAACAAGATTGGACAGATTTAAAACAAAAATATCCCACCATAGGATAGCTTCATCATAAACATGTATATAGGGTAACAAGTTCCACATGCAAAAGTATAATAACCTTTAACCCCTATACACATTCCTGCTCCCTCCATCCCTTAGAAAAATAAAATATTATATATAAGGATGGAATTTGTGTTTGGACTTACTGGTGCCATTGGCATTTCTGGACAGCACTTTGTTAGTGCCCGGTACACTACAGCCTGTGCCAGGATCCGGGGGTGGACAGTGGTTCATATATTCACGTTGTTCCATCTGAACTGGTCCCTGCTGGCAGCCAATCGAGGCACGTATCATTAAATGACCCACGCATCCGTGCGTGCCGGGTGGAGCCGTGTCCAGTCGGGTGGACCCACTGACGAACACACTTCGGACACCCGCAGCCTATGCAGCTAGTTGGAAATATCACATACACGTTTATTGGAACCCCCATCAACACACACACATAATACACAAGAATCGAAAAATAGCACTATAGATATACAGACTTATATTTGGTACACACAGGTGGCTTTGCTCATCAATTTTTTTAGGATGGTCATTATAAGAGGTGGGCAAGAAAAAATGAGGAATTCATGGATCACCCTTATCGACTTTGGTTATAAGCGTCACAACTCACTTTATAAACGTGTTCTGACAAACGTTCACGTGTTTCATATATGTTCCATTGAAAAAAAGTATGCGAGGTCATGTTTAGGTATACGTGTTCAACGTGAGAAAAATGCGACAGTACATACATGTGCGTCACTTCCTGTTGATTTCCGGTATTATATCCCAACGTAAAGCTTTACTGCGCAGGCGCTCTATAGCTATTGGATTTCCGTTCATTTTAATTGCAAGCTCATTAATGCACTAATTGTTAGCAATTTTTGCTTATGTTACAGGCCTGCCAATGGAAATTAGGCCACTAAAAAAGAGGTGGATGATTCAGGCCACCTGACACGACCTTGTTTTTTGTTGTTAACTTTTTTTAATTTTTCCATTATATTTTAGCTTTTTTGATCGTTTTAGTTCTAAAAGAGACCGTTAACTCGATAAACAAATTAAAAAAAGCATTCTCGGGTTAAAGTATATAAAATTTCCTTTATCATCAGCATTCTGTTCATGTTTTTATCTCATAGTTAATATTTTTTCGATGAATAATATATGCTATACAAGTTTACTATATAGCCTACCGTACAATAAAGCAACATCAAAGGAAGGAAAGTCGACTTTACATAAGAGTTTAATTTTATTTGAGAATGCTTAGAAAAACACAATTTCATTAACTGCATGCATGCAAAGACTGAATACATTCCAAAATTTCTTCTATTTTTAAATTACCTCGCTCAGTTCATAATAATTATTGAAAAATGCCACAAAATAAAAATTGAATGTGCCAAGTTCCAGTATTCACTTTGTGACTGCCATTTCTATATTAAGTTTATTCATTAAACAATTTTATTCATTTGAAGTATTTTCTCAATCACGATAAAAAAAAAGTGATGCTCATGGGTTGCAATATGATTAAATCGTTCTGGTTTGTACATCAGGATTTAATGAATGGCTATAATGAGAGTGTTGTATAACAGTTTTCGGTCGTTACCATTTTTAATAAGTCCTCCTCGAAAACCTAAATTGGTATTTCGGAAGTTAATGACGAATATGATTTCGCCTACAACTGCGACGTTATTTTGATATTATCGAATGAAATTCTCTTCTAGTGAACCTCAAACACTTTCAGTGGAAGCCATTTTAGTAATACACCACGTGACAGATCAGAATTTTTCACGGCAATCAACTTGAGGGAGTGGCACAAATTTATTAATTTCTTCATGAAATTTCCGGTTATATTAAACTAGATTTAGCAACAACAAAAAAATGCATTATTTTGTCATTTTCACCACATGCATGCAAAATAACTGGAGTGCAGCTATTTAAAATGTGCATACGATTTAGATACCGTACATAAACAGTATGCATCAACCAGGTGATGTTATACGAAACATGTACATGTATTGTATACGTTTGGTAAAACTAAAAATTGCAAATTAACAAAACCTTATAGGTTACACCCTTTGAAGTACAGCTGTGATAGCACACGCTATACACACACGATTTTTAATCACAAAATGCATCGATTTGAACTCAAAACCATAGGACAAGTTTGAAAGTGTATACATTATGTATACATGGGCTATCATGCTTATTTCATGTTAAACATTTGTATATATGAGAATAAAAACATGTAAGATTTTTCAATGTTAAAATTGTGATGTTTCATAAGAATGGTTATAAAAACACTAAAGGCATCATGTATGCACCTATATCATTTTTTTTAAAGTTTGTTATGCATTCTGTATATGTCATATATGAATGCATAACCTCATAGGGTGCAGCAAAAGTATTTTCGCATCATATATCAACGCCTATTGTGAAAGAGATCTAAGAAAAGAGTGAAAATTCCGTTCACGTATCCTATAGGGAGGACATGTTCATTGCCCATATCTGCATGCTTAAAATTGTGACATTGAATGTAAGCAACCAAAGAAACCAAATGTCTGAATGTTCCCGCCTCCTTGTCACACGATGCAAACCCCTCGCCTTTAAAAAAAAAAATCATTTGTTGTCAACCCATCAGGGATGCTATAAATGCTTTTTTTGCTATTTTGCCAAATACTCCACCTCCTTGGATGTCAAACGGGCTTACTATTGCATACCTTCGCATCGTATAAATATTAAGTATGATGGATTATCCTCGCTTATATGAAAGGGAGAATAAATCGCAATTCAGCAAAGCATAATATACGTAACCAATGCGCACGCAATAAGAGTCGCCCAGACATTTCAAGTGTTTCTGACTGATGTCGAGAAATGTACCAATTGAAAGCTAACCAAATCTTAACACATTTTTTTCAATAGGCTTTGCGATTTGGATAGAAGAGTTGGGGGACCAAAAATGCATAGTGCATGTGTATTTGTACGATTATGCAGAACGATGCTTTCGCAGATACTACTATAGTATAATGCAATATAAAAGGTTGCTAAGATTATATATATGTATACATTGTAAATAAATTGGGATATAATAAATAAAAACTGAAATTTACCAAAAAATAATGTGGCATGAATCATGTGCTGCATGTGGAAATAAAAAATGTTTGTCCCTTATATGATTAAAATCTGCAATCAAGTGTATAATTAAAAATGAATCTGCAAATCAATTATTTTCTTATTTTTGTAAGTGATACTTAACAGATGATAACGATGAATTTCTATAATTTTTGTCTTATAAAACATGTAATGTCATTTGTTTTGCACAGGTTTTTAAGCTGCATGCAAACTATAGCATTTTCAAGTTTCCCTCCTCTGAATTATGGTCGACCAATAACTGAGAGTTGTCTTAAATACACGGAAAGCAACAATTAATAATATTTGCATAATGACTGCATTATTAGAACAGTTTAACACGCCAAGTATGTGAATAATCATAATAACTTTACTGTATATAGTGTCCATAATCACGCATGATTTGCACATGTTAAAACAACTACATGTATATTTCCCAGAAATATATCAAACAATGAGCTCAATCAACTCATTGCCCAGATAATGAGAAAGTTTAAAAAAGTGTTGATAGAATTCTATACAAAATGTGGAATTAAGAGCGTATGCTCAAGAAGACCAGAATTCCAAAATATATAGCACATCATATAGACAATTGACGACAGTTCATGACGACATATTATGACTATAGATGCAGTCAGAATTAATATATGCAATTCTCGTGAAATAAACTGGGCACATTATACAGTAACCGAAACTGCAAGCGTGCAAACAGTTTTTCATATGTCAGAAATTGCACACTATACATGTGGACTTTCAAATGGTGGAACAATCAAACCAGCAAAAAACGACAAAAAAACGTTGTTTTCGCACCTGGCCATGCAAGGCTCTTACACCAGCTGGAAATTTCAGTAGTTTTTCCGCATCTTTCCGTCATAAAAGGGGTTTGAAAAAAAATGCATATAAAAAATTCGTATAATGCCATATGTATACCGCATGACTATAGCTTTTCTGAATCAGCGACTTACTATCCTTGTTTGTTTTAAATTAAGGATAAAGGAAGCGCCATTTCCCAGAAAACAAACTTGTAATTTATATATTACACATTAAAATTCTTCTCCTTATACGAAAATGGTCAGTATATAACTTAATTCCAACGTTGTAGGCCTGCAAAACATCGTGGATAAGTGGATGGCCCATTTGCTCGCTTCAATTAAGTCTAAATTTTCGAAGGTATAGCAAGTTCTTATAAACAAAACGATAAATAAGGAGAGATTATGGCCAGGCATAACCGAATTATGCCGGACAGCACTACAACTTCGATAATAACTCATCAGAGCGTGTTTACACTCTTTTACACTCTGCATAGAAATGAATTCGTTTTAAGTAGGCTCATAATCTCTTAAAAGTGCAGCAGGCTTCTCAAATTGTTATAAGTTGTTGTCCATCCGGCACAATATAGAACCGTATTAAAACTATTCCACACGCGTTGCACTAGACGTGTCCAGGCCAATTTAGCTGCACAGAATGATAATTACAATCATAATAATATACATCGGAGTGGAAAAGGGGATCTAATTAAGTGTTGCAACTGATGACCATGGCAATTACAACTCGACACAAATACCAAATCTTCCTGTCAACTTTTGCCAAACACTGCGAGGGCTGAAAAAGCACCAATGACCAGCATTGTGCTCGCCCAATAAGAAAACAGCACCCTTACGTCCATCGTATCGAATGGTCAGCTGGATGGGGATGGAGGGGCCTGGAGAAGGTCACCTGCAGGTGGTTGGCGAAATATACCTTCAACTACAGGTAGGTCCAAACTTGTCTGCTTCACTGTAGCTCGATTCAATGACTTTTTTTTTAAATATTATCACAAGCAATATAAATTTACTGTTTTTTCTTGCTTGCATGCAAACTAATTTGCTGACACGTGTGTATCTTTGTATATTGGTGGATCCAAATCATGGTTAGGAATAATAACGATTCGACTAATATGTATTGTCGACAATGTATAACCAATATGTTCCTTTAGTCAATTTTGTTGCTAACATTGTAAATCTGGTATATTTATTGTGGCATTTTGGAATTCATTAAGGATATGACAATTATATCTTATTTTTTTGAACATATATACCCCCAGGTAAGATTTTTCATTAATTTTCACAACATCACGTGCATTATTGGCGTGATACAGGTTCTGCAAGTGCGTTTTGAATTTGTATTCCTTTTTTATCATCTTATAGTTTGAAAAGATGAAAGTTTGAAAAGGTGTTCATTGACAATTCCTGGATGGCCAAGAAACTGAATGAATGTTATAAATGACGACATGTTTCGGCTAGATAAGCTGGATTGCATAAAGACAGGTTTCTGTCTTCTTTAAGTGGGTATGGTATTCAGGTAATTTTTTTACCATAACATTCTAACCAAAATAGCTGTTATTCTGCAAATTGGACCAATCCACGTCCATAAAAAAGGAATTCATGTATACACTCATATAGAGCAACAAAATCAAGTCAAACATGCATCTTGTTTATCTCAAAGTTTTCAGCAAGGCATTGATATAACCATTAAGTTAATGCTGTCACGGCTTTAATTGATGCGACGTTATTTGATATTGCAACACAAATGTGGAAACTGTTTCAAGAAGATCATTTCAGAACAGTTTTTTGTAGGGCACCATGCAGCACAGACATTATGTTTCAAGCATTTCAATTGTCTTATTAAAACGGTTAAAATATCACTTATTATAATTGTTGTCCTATAACGAAAGATAAAGAATAAATACCGGTCGAATTATCAAGATAATTATATATATATATATACCAAACTCATTGCAAATTTGCAAGATATTTGTATACTACTGTTAACGCCATCATAGTTCATTGTCCATAAAAAATTGAACTACAACATAGGCAACATCGAATGCTTGTAAATTTACATTTTGGTCACGCAGGCCGGTCTATAAGTCTGACAAATTGAAATCTGCATAATGTATATATTTATCAACACTTTGATTATTTATTACCGTATGTATTCGTAAGGGCCCCTTTTTTACAATTTTTTGCCCTTCGAAGCAATGGAGGCATTACATGCGAGAGTGGCCCTTATACACGAATAAATACGGTATTCAGTTTTCAGACAGATTATGAGCAAGGAATTGGGTACCCGTTCTTCTTGCCCTTATAGGTCATGTCCCTAGCAGACAATGGACAAAAATCCGGCACAAATAACGCCAAACGAAACAAACACATAGACAGAACAAGGCACATGCAGAAATATATTGAAAATCGAAAATGGTGGCTTTAAAATATACCTAACCCCTTCTCCGCCAGAATAGGCAGCACCTGTGAGATGCGTCTGCAAATGGGCTTTTACAGCACCAATGGCGACCATGAAAAATCCTGATCGAGAACATAGGGTCCGTACACCGCTATTACACCATCCTTAGTCCATCTAGGGCTCTGATTAGGGGATTCCGTGCACTAAACACCGAAAACTCAAATGTACGAATTTTGTGCCAAACATCGTGCACTGAAAACGCTATTACATAGACATCGCAGGCTATAGAACATTAAACATGCCACAAAAAAAACAAAGGAAGGAGTCGTTGGAAGAGGAGGACATGATCGAAATGGCGTCAATCCTGTCCCCTGGTGAGAGGGAGCCACATTAAAATATGCCCAAATGCAAATGCAAGCGTTGAATAATGATGACTAATTCGATATTTACCGAAATAAATATACATGTATACACGGCACCAGTATGCATCCTGCAGAAATTTAGAAATTAGTTTTTAAGGATTTTACCTTTATACCATTTAAATACTACATGTGCTATATTTCTCTGCAGCATGCCAAATGATTTGATATGTCTTAAAGGATGCTTGTAACCAGAACATGTGAAATCTGAAAGGTCAACCATGCCATCGAGGATTCAGAATTGCCAAAAACATGACTAGAATATAATTTTGCGTTAGCATCATTGCCAAACATTCGGATTTCTGTTTGGGAATAAGATGCAGCCTATTGTTTTGTGTTTTTAACTTTTTTATACAAACATGTTTTTGATATAACTTATATCAAATTACATTATAAGCCAAGTTCACATTTTGGCAAAACTATAGTTTAACTGAAATGTGCATAACGAAGCATTGATTATATAACATTATGCCATGTTGTAACATATAAACACATCTTCCTAACTAAATAAATTTGGTCAAAATTAGGGAATACACATTTATAATTCCAGTGTTAACAATTTTACACAGCATACTGTATTAATTTTCAATGAAGATTTGATGACGTACACTTTTAATCTGCCTCTACTATTTCTAGATTAGACTGATTCAAAAATTGATATTAAATTAGCATTAACAATAATAATACTGGAAACACGTTGTTGACAAGATTGTATAAAACGTTATTCAAATTTTATAAGCATGCGAATTTCAGATCCGAATTCTTTGCTATTACTTTTCACACGGGCATTTGACCACGTTGTGAATATCCATGGAAACATGGGATTCCATTCAGCATTGCCCTATACATATATTTAGTTTAAAATGGTCTCACGCCATAAAGTTTGAAAAAGTGGTTTAGCTATAACGTGATGCTTTCGGTCATCATGTTGACACTGTACATGAATAATCATTCCCAAACCCCGATTTGTGTTTAGTGATGGTTAAAAGCTGGTTACACGTTGGCACGCTTTGAAACGTTTTCTATACACGTTAAAATCGAATATGAAAAAGCCGATGAATCTAAAAGCATCCGCCATCGCGTCTATGGTATAAACGAGTATAAAAACCTCACCGGGGAAACAATAAACCCTTAGGCCTAGGAAAATGACACGCGAATAAGCCTAACGCGTCCCTGGTTGACCCCCTTACAAACAGACACAAAAATAACATGAAAAAGCATCAGAATGGAAAAAAAAACGTGGTCCCATATAGCTTCGTACGTGGAAACCTTCATCGTTTCTAATAATTAAAAAGCATGACACGTTTTTGTAATGGCCTCTACACCCACCCTCGCAAAATGGTGCGACAAACGGATCCATCGTTTTTTGGAGTAAAAAAAAAAATAAACACGTGTCTGTACTGGACGTCTGTCCGAAACTGTCCTGCCGTATTCCAGACTCTGTAGCCGTCCCATGGGTCCCCATATCGAGGGTGTTAAAAGGGCATCACCTTTTTGTGTCATTCGAGTTTAGGCCTATAGGAGAAAAAGCACAGCCATTTTTTGCCTATAGGCTTAAGCCTACGCCACGCAGCATCACAATGGATGCTCGAAAAAGCCGTTTTAACGGTGATGGCAGAAGGTATGGATGTTAACGATGATTAACAAACCGGTGTTTTTTATAGCACCAGTAAAAAATTCTGCAGGGAGGTATAAAGGCCCTTATAACCCACACCCGGGATTCATGGCATTATATGCAAAAATGGATTTTGCTCACAAAAATTAAAAAAAAGCTGTATTATATAGTGAGCCCTGAACATGAACTTTCTGTGCTTATTCACGCCAATAGCAATGAGTACACATATACTTATCAATACATGCTTAGCTAATATATACATATATAGTGGTGCAATCACACGTGTAGCCATGGAGCTCACAAAAAACGAACTGGTTCTCTACAATACTGAATTATGAGGCAGCAAACCATACGAACATATATAATAATTACACTGATTGCTAATTACGGCATACGAACATAGAAATGCAAGAGGTCATAGGTCATCTTCTTAACTGCACTTAAAGAATTCTCACTAGCTAGCTCTTCATTTATATATGCTGGTATATAATCAATAGTGCACAATACAACAAAAAAAGTATTGCATAATTTTAACATTAGTGATCACTAACAGTTCACTATATACATGACCTTGCAAGAATAAGTTTTATACGTGCACATACTGTATATGCTAACAAAAAGTATGGTAAAACTCCAATTATTAAAAAAAACTGCTACCCAAACTGTAACATTGGTATATACCATCAAAAAGCCCAAGCCCACATCCCAACATCATAAAAACTTGCTAGTTTAGCATCATCCCATCTCAGCTATATATATATACAGGGTCGAAAATGTGCCCATCATCTCTGAGGGACGAGTTTGAGCAAGTGGGTCGTGACCCCCAACCCACTTGCAATAGGGTGAGACAAAAGTATGGAGAAGAAAGCCACCTAGAGGGTACCATCAGGTTACAAGACCAGCGTTAAAAAAAAAAAGCGTGGTCTCCCATAAAAACATGGAAGAAAAGTGGAAGAAAAAGTATTACCTGCAAACGAATTGCGAAGGCGTCACATCAACCGTAGAAAACAAAGAGTAGGAGTAGAAGGGGGAAAAAAAAGCACCTCAGTCGTAGAAGACAGGAGAGAAAAACAAAAAACTGTTCACCCAAAAACAAGAACGAAAACAAGGAGAAGAACAAGAAGAGCACCTGGAAGCGACACTAGTAGTAGTAGCACTGGTCGGAAGTGGCGGCAGCAGCGAGCGGCAGCAGCATCGTCGGCTGCGTCTCGCATAGAGAAAGCATGGCAGCAGCGTCTGTGAGCCACCGCCGCCAGAGAGCGAGTGAGAGAGCGGAGCGTGGCACGCGCTAGGCCTAACCCTTTGGGGAGAAGCCCACGCCCCCTTGGCCCCCCACGAACACGGCACAGGTAAAGGCAGAGAGAGAGAAATGCTTACCGGTACAGGATAGTCCGAGGGACGAAGCGCCCCCGCCAGCCGACAAGCGGTCGGGGTAGACGAGCGTAGGGAAAGCAGGGAGTCAAGAGTAGAGTAGTAGATAAGAAGAAGCAGCAGCAGCAGCAGCGGAGAGAGAAAAGCGTGGGGTACGTGCGTGTGGCTGCGCGTGGAGTGGGGAAATAGGCGAGCTGCGTCGGCTGCCACTCGCCGAGTGTCGGCGCTGGCGAGTCCCCGACCCCCACAACTCAGCTGTTCAGACGCCATGAAAAACAGCGCTATAGATATATCGACGCAGCGATTCTGACGGGGGAGTGAGCTAGCCGCTAGCGAGCAGTGCGGAGTCAGGGCAGTAGTGTAGTGTGGAAAGCTTGCGGAGTATAAGCATAGTCAGGGTCGAGGAAGTGGAGAAGAAAAAAACCATTATATTCGGGGCATTTGGAATACGTCATTTGGCCCCATTATGCGGAGTGCTTTTTTTCATATATACAGTAAAACTTGCTAAAGGTGACCATTCGAAAAAAATAGCAAAGGTGGTCACAATACAGAGAATTTGTACGAAGGAAATGATATGCACTAAAACCGATGTATGAAAAAAAAAGATCATGGTCACTATACAGAGATGATCACTTAAACAAGTTTCACTGTATATTATAGTCCACCATTCAATTATTCATATAGGCCCTATAGTGTCCCTTTCCACATTTTTGAACCTATTGTTAAGTCACAAAACATTAATATTAGCTAGAAATCAATCAATAAAAAGCAGTCAACAGACTTAAAGTTCGCCATACATGAATTACGGTACTTTAAATTTCAAAGTTTGTCATGTTAAACATCAGGCTGCTGCATTATAAAAAACAGGAGTAAAAAATGTGATTACCATAGTAATCGAACGTTCTTATTTACTTATAGGTGAAATAACAAAGGAAATGGATTAAAGTTGATTTGGTGACATCCATTAATGACAATTGAATCAAATTTAATATACCCCCCCCCCCTCCCCATTTGGATGATTTTGCCTGTATTCCTTGCTCATTCCCTCTAAACTGATACATTATATCATTGAAGTATATATACCGGTATAACAACAACAAAAACAAAAATTTCACCACAAACACTTTAATATTGATTAGACATTATAAAATATATATATAGATTTACATGGCCTTATCGGGTATACACGGCCAATTTAAGTTCTTCAATTAAATATATGACATCACTTAAGGACGCCAATGACGTCACTGCAACTCTATAGTTGCAAGATGTTTTAAAATACATATATATAGCAATCGTCACGTTATTCTTGCATCATTCATAAGAAAATATAATGGACTGTGATACTGATATCACACCTTCACTCATGAGCTTTGATGGAAGTAATACTTCAGGGACTCAACGACTCAAACGAGCTACAATGTATATACATGTACAAAGTGCAATCATTTTTGGACACCTATAGCCCCAAAACTCTGATGGATATATCGAGACATTCTACGTGCAGAACATGATTTCCGATTAATGTGATAATGTTCTCACCAACAACATCAACGTTAAAGCAAAACACTACAGGTCCACACATGTTCGGTTTGAGAATGGTTAAAAATATACAGGGTGACAAAAATCGATTGTGTAAAAAAAAAGGTTTGCCATCGCGTTCTCCAGCCAAAGAACAAGACGATGCACGGGGTCAAAGTTCGGGGCAAAGTAAAAAAAAAATATGTTGAACTTACCAGGGTCAGCAGGACGCGATCTCGTTTGGGTTGAAAGTAATCAAAAAAACCAAAAACAGCAAGGATTCAGATGGTGGGCACGAAAACATCGACGCACATTTCTCGTGAGGAGTACATCTCCCTGAGCGGCACTGACTGCTATCCCGTCCCCACGAGCGGGACGAGGGGGCAGGCGTTTCGGGGGTAGCGGCGACGGTAACTCCGGGCAGGGGTGAGGAGCAAGCACCGCAGCCTCACTCGGTGGGACACGAACGGACGAATGATTGGTTCTCTCCCCACGTGTTCGCCTCGCTCGTGGGGAGGGCGGGGAGGGGGAAAAAACGGCGACCCCGTGCGGGAGACGAGAGAGTCCGTTTTTTGCCCGGCCGAGGGGGGACGACTTTTGGGGGCCAATAGGAGACCATCTGGTTTTTTGCAGGGGTGGAGCCAGGGGAGGGTGGATGGCTCACTCTGGCACCGCCAGGGGGACACGAGGTACGTGCCACGAGACTGGAATGGACGGGGTAAGACGACGTCACTCAATCACTTTTTTTTGGATTTACATACATGTACAGTATTTGCTTCGACGCCAAAATTATATCGTGTGTTAAACGAAATCAAATTTGGATCAATTTACGGAAGCTTAGAGTGGTCAACACATATGGAAGCCCATCTGCTCTGGGCCCTCCATAATCGGGAATTCATTGCAATGCAGACAAGATAGATTTCGTGAACGTACCTATTTTGATAAAACAAACTTCTGAAATGTGCTGAAATTGATATTATTTGCTGGGTGTCATAATTTTTTAGCATATATAATCATATTTGACAGTATAAATGCTTTAGCATTATAGTAGAATTACTGTATATCCAAATCATGATTTCAAAGTTTTGAAATAATCAAACGGCATTTGAACACTATATACAGTATATTGTTGTTAGCTAATGAAAGATAATCAATGTAAATATGGCTATTTTCAACATTATAACAGATATGGATTTTTGTATAGTACAGCAGAAGCAAACAATCCTGCACATGATCTGTTTCCGTTTTATACTTTTTTTTTTCGGTGGACATTACAGTTCGATATTGAAACAGAATTTTATCCTGTTATATGTAGCATTATTTATCTGGGTTTATGTAATTAATCTGCAAACCAAAAATTGCTCCAATATCAAAATGAATATAAAAAATAACATACATTATTCACTGAATATCTGTTCAAAGATATACTTATAAATTCCAGTTACATTATACTAAAAAACTAAAGGAGATCATTTAAAGGGTGAACTTATTTAATGATTTGGTATAGAGGCTGTTGAGTATATTCAGTATACAGTAGTTCATCATCACGCTATGACTACATGTATCATTAAAGTTTTAAGTTAATTAAAAATACTAAAAAAAGAAATGAATGTTGTTTCAGTATAGTATACTCAGCTGCAGCACTCGTATAATGCGAGAACATCTGTTGAAACTTTATTAACCTATATAAATTATATTAAATGCGGGGTGCATCTATAGATCCAATTGGTATACATGTATATATATTGCTTTATATATATTATATATATGTCACAATATATTATATATATATATATACGAATTCAAATATTCGACAGGTCGACATGTATATAGTCATTGTTTCTTTGGCAGCATAAAATTAACTGTAATGATAGAGTATATATATTGATTATATATATATATATATATGAATTCGTATAATCCAAAAAAACTTGAATGAAATATATAGATGTATACATGTACTTGTATATACACTACATGTACATTATTAACAACAGTTCAGGATTCCCACATTGTACGTAATTTCTCAGACTGTTTTCAAAATAAATGACTTTTCCATGACTATTCCAAGTTTATGGATATCCTGAGCTTCATATTCTTAATTTATCCCATTTGTCTTGCAATGGTGGTTTAAGACAAAGGCCTGAGAAAGCGTTAGAGCGCTGACCATGCAGTAAGGTGGCATACAATTATAGGGAAAACTGTCACAATTCTCTACATGGAAAACACATCTTTTTTTAAACATCCATGGATTTAAAAAAACATTAAAAAAGTAAACAGACTGCGCATATTGATCAAAAGTAAAACGAGAAAATTATGGGAGCGTACGTTGACCCTTTCATTTGCAGTTCAACTTGAAAGCTTCGATAAGGAAGAAGAAATGTATGAAGCTGTATAATCGCAAATTTAATGTATACATATAGAACAAGACATTTTTTATAATTCTGTAGCATATGTTTACATGTATCGGGAAACATGAAATGTGGTTCCATCATTTTGAAACTGTATTATCTTGGTCTTATTCATTATTTCCTAACAGCCAGCATGGTCCCATTATCCGGAGTGTGTACAAATAGCATTTGCTTCGTATAGGTGATTGTATAGAATAGTTAATTCTCCTATTCAATTAAGAAGCTACACCACGATAGCAAAGGGAATGGGAAAATATACGCCATATTTTGTGTACCGTTTTTATTTGTATGCCATGTTGTCACTCGATCTGCATGCTAATCATGGAGTGTCGTTTTTAGCAGATTAGTCATTAATCCTAAATTGATACTAAACTGACTCTTTCATGTTTTCTGCCTTAAATCAGTTTCATCGCCAAAATAGATAAGAAAATCAGATTTCTAGAGCACTTATAAAGTCAGTGTTACGAAGTGATGAAGCTAACTAGAAGATGACAGTGACTTTTACAAGACGACATAAATACCCACGAGTAGGCAATCACACACAGCACCAACGTACCATCAGGAAGCTTTCAATCGTGTATCAAATAGATTTTATGTATTTTAGTCAAATTAAAGAGATGTTCTGATAATTACTTTAAGGTGGTTTTCACCTGGCTCACAGTGTGATTTAAGAGCTTTAATTGTTTGCGAAAATATTCTTTCATCCACGTGTAATAAATGTCTCACTCGACACTGTACATTTGGATACATGTTCTAAAACAGGGCGGTACAACTTTTATACCAAGAGGGCCACAAAAACACTTTGCCAGAGGCTCGCGGGCCACCCACTGAAACAAACTGACATATCATGAATTGAATTCTATCGTCTCCATCTTTAAATCGTTGTTAAGTAATCAATAGAGGCGAATTTAGTTTAATACAAACAGAAATTATTTAAATTTAACAAAATTTTCATATATTCAATATTTATCATAAATTGAAATAATGTTATCTTGTTTTGCCAAAGGCCACAAAAAAAAACTCTTTAGAGGGGCGCATGTTGGATTACATTTAGGCCTACAGGGTTCTCACCGAAATAAAATTTTTAAGTTTCCCTGAATTTTCCTAATGTATACATGTATTCAAGTTCCCTAACAATTGCACGATTTCCAAGTCTGGGGAAATCCTGCCAGTTATTGAATTGGACAAATTGAATACTGCTGATATCATTTTTTTTTTTATTTGGAAAAATAGAAGACCCTTCTATCTCTCACAGTCCATCGTATGAAGGTGAATGTATATAATGTGACTTAAAATCCCAGACAAACATTATAAAAACGTCATAAATGCTCACATTCTTTAGCATAAAATTCAAGTACATTTCTCGACAATTGGACATTATGTTAAAATGTTTGCAATGACGAATAGCTTTTAGAAAAATGTGATGGATTCTGACCGACATTAGCCCCATCAAGCACAAAAACATGAAAACCAAATAAGTGAATTCCGAATCCTCCCAAACAAAATCGACTACATATGTATGGCGTGTGGCAACGAATTTAATCGGTGATTACCTTCAGACAACTCAATCTTCTATTATCGTTGTTTTTCAGATGAAACAGATTTTTTCAGTAAAATTAAATTTGCCCCAAACGAAAAGTAAAAAGCCGCTATAATTTGCAGAAGACAAGTTTATCACACACCTGTGCATACATGTAAATAATTTTGATTATCTAATTTTTTTATTTTTTATTTTTATATATAATGTAGTAAATAAGCAAAACGTTGGATGGGTAAAAATCATAAACATTCTTTTACTTTTAGATGGATTACGTTTTTCAAATTTATTTAGTTGCATG